>ML301777.1:0-67522 GCA_005239505.1 Nicotiana paniculata
GTTGATCCAAAATCTTTTTCTGAAATATCAACAATGAAACGACAACCCTTGAAGAGTGAATGAATTTTTAGTAACTCTATACATGTATGAAGATCTAAATCTTTGGATACAGCATTCCCTTGCTTGTTCCCAGGTTGATATCAAACCATATCATTGCTTCAAACTTGTCTCTATCCAATTCAATAACTTCAAAGATTTGTTTAATGAAATCTTCAAACTGAATTCCCTCAGGTACTAGAAAAAGCTTTGTTTGATTATCAAGATACTTATAGTCTTCAGTCCATTTACCATTAAATATAACTATAATGCATATTGTTTCCATCCTACAAGTCAAGAGCAATCCTTGTATAATTAAGAATAGATACTGTAAGTTAAGGACTAAGTTAAGGACCAAATGTCCTTAACTTTTGAACTTGAAATTCAAAGTTAAGGACCAAGTGTCCTTAACTTTTGACACATGAAAATCAAACTTCAGGACCTAGTGTCCTTAAGTTTTGAAGTTGAAAATCAAACTTCAGGACCTAGTGTCCTTAAGTTTTGAACATGGAAATCAAAGTTCAGGACCAAGTGTCCTTAACTTTTCAACTTGAAAATCAAACTTCAGGACCTAGTGTCCTTACGTTTTCAGTTTCAATATAAACTTCAGGACCTAGTGTCCTTAACTTTTCAACTTCAAAATCAAAGTTAAGGACCAAGTGTCGTTAACTTTTGAACTTAAAAATCAAACTTCAGGACCTAGTGTCCTTAACTTTTCAACTTCAAAATCAAAGTTAAGGACCAAGTGTCGTTAACTTTTGAACTTAAAAATCAAACTTCAGGACCTAGTGTCCTTAATTTTTTTAAACAATTTTTAAAACTATGACAGTATTTCCGTAATATTCAGAACAACAGCAAAAAAGTTAAGGACATTGTGTCCTTAACGTTTTCAATTCAATTTGAAACGGGGACACCAAATCCTTAACATTATGTCCTCAATTTTTATCGAATTATTACAGGACGCGATGTTCTTAAGCTTATCAATCCAGAAATTCAAAAAAAAAAATCTAATTCATAGTAAAGAAATAAAAATCAATAGAAAAACACAAAATCATAACTTACTGTAAATTTATGTTGATTTTTGGACGAGAAAGTTGAATATTATGGTTTGAAATCGGAGGGAGAAGCTTCTGCAATTCGCGATCACAGTCNTGCTGAAGTTAATTGTGGTGATCGTTAATAAAAGCTTAGATATAACTTATAAGTTATAACTGAAGGGTATTTTCGTCCAGTCAGGTAAAAGTTTATTAAACTAATGGCTAAAGAATAAATACATTTAAAATACTGGTTTTAAAATAAAGACAGCTTCTATTAGTGGCTATTCGTACACATCTCCCTTTCTTTTAAGGTTTTGAAAGGCCACACTTAAGGCTGTATTCTGGTCTGGGCCCCGGCCGGGATCGGCCCAGACCCGCCAGCCCATATGGGTTTTGGGCTAAACAGGTTGGTCCGTATGGTCTGGGCCCAAGCGGTCCTAAGAGCCCACAATGGGCCCCTTAATGGTGGGACCATGAGCTTGGGACCAGCTTTCATTGGTGGGCCGGTTCAAACGGGCCTAACGACTATTTTTTAATTTTTATTTTAATTTAAAATTGGCCAACGGTTGAAAATTTAAAAAATAGTCGTTGGCCTGCCAATTTAGCCGTTTGGCACTTTCAGAAATAGTCATTTACCCCCCAAACTTTGTTTTAACCCCAAACTTTTTATAATTATACTTTTTTCCTATTCTCAACTATAAATACCCCCTCATTCTTTTATTTTTTCTCACAAAATCATCAATCTCTCTCTAATTTTCTTCTATAATTGCTTACTTTATTATTGTAATTTGTGAAAAATTATGAAGTTGGTGAATTGAAGTATTCAAGTCTTCAAGTCTTCAACGATATACAATTTTCAAGAAGTTGTTCGTCAATTTGGTAAACTCGTTCCAACTCTTAAGTTCTAATATTATAGTTTTGTTTGTTTTACTTTGTATAATTATAATTAATATGGCCTTTTCTTTGAAAAAAATATTTGGTAATAAGGAAAAATCTAAAATTGGTGAATCCAGTGGCCAAGCTACTACTCCTCCCCCCGCTCCCCGACTAAAACATGTTACCCATCCTCCTCCACTTGTTATTCTTGATAGTGATAACCCTTTATTTCAATTTACCGATAGTCAACTTTACCATGATATTGCACCAGGTGAACAATTAAATGATGAATATATGAATGCTCTTTATGGTAATCCAACTATTGATGAAAATGCTGATGAAAATATAGATTTAGATGAAATGCAATCGGATGATGATACACCTACTAGTCCTGTTGTTGAAGTTAACCTAACTGATAATAATCCAAATGATGCCCCAGCTGACCCTCCTGTAGTAACCCCTACTTTTAATAGACATCCTTCTAAACGGTGCGAAACATCTCTTGTTTGACACTTTTTTTTATTCAACTAAGATATCAAAATAAGGCTAAGTGTAAAACTTGTGGAACTTTGATGGCTCATAAATTTACTGTAGACCGTAGCGGTACGAGTAGTTTGACTAGACACATAAAGACACACCCTAAAGATAAAGCTAGATTTCTTCAAATGAAAGTTGCGCAAGAGAGAACAAACTAGGTACTACATCCTGCATTTAGTAATATTTTTCATGTTAGATGTATTTGTCATATTTACCATTTAATCATCGGTGATGGTATGAAAATTTTAAATGTTGAAATTGAAAAGGTTAAAATGGCTCTTAATTGGCTTTTTTATTCAAACCGTAAAAGTAGACTTAGAGAATATTTTGAAAAATGCGATGAATTTGGCCTTAGAGAAAGAAAGGTTCCTAAACTTTGTCCGATTAAATGGAATTACATGTATGAAAGTTTAGTTGTTGCATATGAATATAGAAACCCAAGAAACGCAACATTTAATGCTCGTGTTGGTGGTGATGATGATGATGAGCATCTTAAAAATCAGGATTGGACTAATGTAGAATTTTTAGAAAAATTTCATGTTGCTACAAATGAATTATCTGGGCAATATTATCCTACTATTTCTAGCTGTTTAGTGTATATTGCAGAACTTGCAAATTTGTTTACTCATTTTTCAGAGGGTGGAGTAATTTATGAACTTGCTATTGATTCTATGAGAGAAAAGTTTAAAAAATATTTTTTCCCTATCCTCCCTATTTATGGTGTTGTTGCCATGTTAAATCCTACTATGAAATTAGGAGGTCCTCACTTTTGGTATACAAATATTTATAATGCTTTAGCACTTTCAGATGAGGAAATGTCTACACTTGCAGATGCAAAAACCTTAATTAAAATAAATGCTCAAACAATTTATAATGCTTATCAACTTGCCTTAGATCATGTTAGACCAAATGTTCCAACTCCTACTTCGCCTAGTTCGCAATCATCTAAAAGAAATGCGGGACTCAAAGCACTTAGTGCTTGGACGGGGTTCAGGGGTTCTCAAGGTGAAAATATTGGTGATAGTTCACAACTAAATGCGCTTCAAGTTTATTTGTCGCAGGGACTTGAATCAGAGAATCCCGGCGGATCCTTTAATGTTTTGGAATGGTGGAAGGACAAAGAAAAATACTACCCAGTTCTTTCAAGGATGGCTCGAGATATTTTAAGTATTCAAGCTTCAACAGTGGCATCGGAGAGCGCTTTCAGTCAAGCGAGACTTCAAATCGGTGATTATAGAGCGTCTATGAGAGAGAGCTTGAAAAAATCAGTACTCTTCAGAGATTGGATCCGTTTGGAACGAAGAAACTTTGGACTTGCTGAATCACAACCAGAGATAGACGAAGCTTATGAAGAAATGCTAGCGGAACTTGCGGAGGATGCTGCTAATGCTTCGCCCGGAAGCGGTGATGAACAAGCTTCTTTTCCGCCACCACCAACAGAAATTCCTCCGAACCTTGAAGGATTTATGTAATTTGTAAGAGATAATATGTAGAATAATATGTAAGTATTTTGGCACATCTTCATTAGTTTTTCCCCTTTTAATGGTGGTATTAGCACCTTGTTGTGCTCATTCCATTGGGGGGAGGAAGACTAAGAAAGATATTTCCATTTTTTGATGTCGTAATAATAAAAATTATAAGGCATTCCCTTGAATATTTCTTTACAATTTTTTTGTGTTTAAATTTGAATTACAAGATTTAAGTCACAATTATATAATATAATTTACAATAAATTGTCTTAGATAAAAAAAATTCAAAAAAAAAATTATCCGGCTCACTTAGGCTCGTTTAGGCCCGTGGGCCCGACCCACTTAGCCCAGTCCCATATGGGCTTAGGCCCATATGGGCCGGTTACACCCACTAGGACCGTTTAGCCCGGGACCGCTTGGGACAGGCCCGCTAGAGCTAGGGACCGTTTGGCCCGACCCATTTAGCCTATTTAGGCCCGGGCCCGGACTACAATACAGCCTTAGCCACACTATAAGAAATATCACGTGCAACTTTCCATAGAAGTTCAAGATGCCAAAGCTAGTTAATTTGAGACAAAAATACTAACTCACATTCAATGTTTACACCAAATTGCAGTTATTTATTATAATTAAGTGATAAATTAATATGTTGTTATATATTAATGTGAGGACCGGTCTTTTTGAGTTCTGGCATTCATATTTGATGATTTATGACTTGCGGGTATGGTTGGTTCAAGCCCTGAGAGCTTCGGGAAGGACTTTTAATACTTATTTCCTAAATAGAAACCTTAAGTCAAGAGAGTTGACAAAAGTTAATATTTTGGATAAACAGACTCAGAATCATGATTTGAAAGTTTCTATAAGTACATAAGATAATTTTGGACTTGTACGCATGTTTGGATTAGGAGTCGCAGTGCTCGGGTTCGATTCGACACTATTTCATGAAAATTAGAAGTTTAAGGTTTATAAAACTGACTTGAAAGTTTAATACTTCTATTAGTGTTTTGAGCCTTTGGACAAGTTCATATAGGTTATTTGGACTTTTTGGTATGGTTTAGAAGGCCCGGGTCGATTTCGGCACGTATGGAACAAGTTTTGAAGGAATTGAATTGCTGAAACAAGGCCTTTTTGCATTTGGCTTCACTTCATACGTGTATTTCTCCAATGTATAAATAATTTGAGGATGATCCATAAAAAAGTTATAGCACTTTGAATCTAATTTTTAGAAATTTAAACCATTTGTCACTATACAAAAAATTGTGACGGTTTGCACTTGTGTATGCAATCTCATTTATTACTTGGACTTTATTTTTATTATTTTTGGAGTTAGAGAGCTCGAATTGAGGTAATATTTTGATAGAAATTTTTTTTACTTTATTGGGATAAGTAATCCTAACTTGAATATGTGGTTTATACATGAATATATCACTACATCAAAGCATAAATTTGAATAAGAGAAATTGGAGTTGTTGTCAAAAATTTAAGAAAGTTTATTTTATGATTTTGAATACAGACTTGCACTCGAGTTTGAAAATAAATTATATATTTAGACTCACGAAATTATGGGTCATTGTGATTTGGTCTTAGTTTCGGGTTTTGGTCCTGTGGGCCGGGTTGACTTTTTGTTTTTGTCACGACCCAAACCGATGGGACATGACGAGTGCGCGAGTCCTACCTGTCAAACACCCCTAAGCATGCATCTAAGATATAAACATGAATTAAGGGTAGGTCATTAATAACATTTGCCAATAAACCGCTGAATCACGTGAATAACATACGTGAGGAAAACATGTTCAAAAGACATATACATATACATGCGGAATACGGTAGGGCGAGCCGACAAGGCTGCTATAGACAACTATTTATCCAAAATTAAAAGCCGACAAGGCCACATACTATCCAACTATATATGACCGTCTACAGACTCTAATAGAGTGTACAACTGTACAAGGATGGGATTGGGCCCCATCATACCCATACATGTATACAAACACATCGTACCAAAAATCAAAGCAGCTCCGGATCAAATGGAGAACACACACTCTCGCTGATCAAGGATCCTAAGAAGGGGGACCACCGTCAACCTGTCTACCTGCACCTGCGGGCATGAAACGCAGTCCCCAGAAAATAGGGGCGTCAGTACGAATAATGTACTAAGTATGTAAGGCATGAAAATCGTGTTACGCCCCATGTTTTCGTACGTGAAAGTATGCCGTAACTCAATTGATGTGAGCTCGAAAATGAGATTTTCTTTGAAAGTATATGAAGTGATCTAATGATATTACATCTGTATTTCCGTTCAGCATACAAACGACTAGGTTGAGGACGATTGCACTTAAACGCGAGAAAGGAGATTTTGCGAGCTGCTTTCCTACCCGGCGTGCTTGCTTCACCAACTTACTTCCCGTCCTACTTGCATGAGCTACTCGGCACATGTCTAAATTATTTAATGAGGATGAGACACATGTTTCAAAATGGAAAAAGAACCAACATGAATTACCTACTTGATTAAGTAGGTGACAAGTTGGCGCATCACCTATAGAGTTTGTGGACCAAATTAAAAGGGAAAGGAAAAGGAAAAGGATAGAGATGGGCAGCCCAACCCATCTTCCCAAGCCCATTAGTAGAGGGTCATATATACATAGATATTTCACTAAGAAAATAATTTAGAATCCCTCCCTCTCTCTATTGAAACATGAAGGAGCTCCAAAATATCATCCCAAGACCCCTCTCAACATTATCCTAGGGTTCAAGACCAAATCCACAAGTTGGTAAGGTGATTTATCTCTTGGAAGATCAAGATCACCTAGTTATCTCTCTACTTTGTCGTTTGGGGTAAATAGCTTGTTTGAGATTGAAGTAAAGCTTAGTTGGACAAGTATTCTTGCTGCCAAGGTAAGGTTTAACTCTCCTATATGTATTTAAGATCATCTATGTATATCTAATTGATTTGTTAAAGGAATTGTGAAGTAGGTTGAACTTCATGTTGAAGTGTTGTTGTTGCTGGACTATTTTGGAGTTGAATTCTTGATGTTTTATGGCTGGAAATCAGTAGAAGTAACTTAAAAATACTATTGCTATTGTGGTTGATGTGTTTGTAAGAAGAGAAGGCTTGGAAAGTGCAAGTTAGAACTTGGTTGTTGGGTGAAATGGTATGGATTGTTTTGTTGACATTCTGGACATGTTGGTCTTGTTGTTTGATTTGAGGAAAATAAAAAGAATAAGGGGATGTGTTGTCCAAAATTTCGTAGATGAGCTAGTCGCACATTTGTGTTAAGTTCTAGCTTCTGTAAGCTTAACAATGGTCCCTTGTTGTTTGTTGTAGATTGAAGTACTAGTGGGCTGAACCGACGTCGTGTGGTTAGGTAAAAGACAAAGGTATGTTAAGGCTATCCCTTCTTTACTTTTGGCATGATCCATACGATACAAACGAGACGAGTAAATGCCTCTATTCATAGAAGCATTAGAGATGCCTATGTTCTTAATTCTCCATATGTCCTACTATCATATCGTGTGTTCATGGTTCTCATGACATTTCGAGAGATCTTATTGACTTACTTCATTATGAACTGCATTCATTTATACACGTACATTGACCCATGACCAGATGGCGTTATATATGCGTATATTATATGTATATGGGGTACCTCGAACCGTGGTAAAAATTGTTGAGAACACTTTGAAACCCATCTGCACATGACCAAGTCATCAAAACTGAGTCTCTCTAACTCCTCCAAGCTACGTAGGCCGCCAAAACCCAAGAGCATTGCCACAAAACACTTGTAGGGACTCAATGTTACATTTTGCGTTTCGTAAGTTAAAGCTTCGTCATAAGTTAATCGACGTAGACTCGGGGACAAGATTATTTTGAGGTTATAAGTATTATGCTATTTCAAACATTTGATGAGTAAATTCGTGAAGGTGAGAGGGTAAGCAAATCGAAGAAAATGAGTTTCGTCGGAGTTTGATATTTTGGGATAAAATATGGTCTAAGCTATAATACCCCGTATTTCTGAACTAGTGCCATACAAGATACCACATGACCATGATAATAAGGTGTATAAATTATGTTAAAAGTGATTAGTATTTTAGGTAATTTGAGACAATACTTTAATTATATGGATAATTGGTTAATTATTGGGTTAATGGAGGATTAACAAACTAAATAAAGAAATGATGGATAAGGATTAATCTCCCAATGTGGTAGCAAATCAAAGCCCAATTGGTGACTCTTAACTCACATTGTAAGGCGGAAAAATTGGAGGAATTTTGGTGGCCAATTCTTACAAAGTAGGGCCCATACCGCCAAGACTTAAAAGTCTCTCTAGTTCACAAAATGGAATGCTTCCAACTACTATGTAACGTGTGAGGCTTCAGCAAAGAGTTCAAACGAAATTTCTTAACATCTTAGCAACGTGAGATTTTACAATTTTAGGGAGTGCGGTACAATCTTCCTCAAGAATATCATACGGATTTTTCCCTACTCCGATCTTGCCATCATGTGTTTTGTCGCGATTGTCACGTGTTAGAGGGATTTTCAAGAGAACTGGCTCAGGTATGTTAAGGCTATCCCCTCTTTATTTTTGGCATGATTCATACGATACAAACGAAACGAGCAAATGCACAACTTTCATAAATGACTCTATTCATATAATTAATAGGGGTGCCTATGTTCCTTATTTCCCATGTGAATTATCATTATATCTTGTGTTCATGGGTCTCAGAAAAATACGTAGTTGATAAAGTTATACGAAAGGTATATTAATCTTATAACATTTTGAGAAATCTTATTAACGTATTTCATATTCATTTCATTCATTTGTACAGGTACATTGACCCATGACCAGATGGCGTTATATACACACATATTATATGTATATGGGATATGGGTAAAGGTTACAGCGTTATATACGCACCACCACCTGATCAACTGGTATATGTTGATGATTTTGCCCACAGTGGCTGAGATGATATGATGGGATGCCCTCAGAGGCTTGATGATGTTATGTACACCTATACCTATGCATGATACGACATTTATACGCACGTGCATGACACTATAAATGTTTCAGGATTCACAAGGTTATTTATACCTACAGGTGGAATTCTTCACTCCATGTTTCATCTACGTCTTTTATGTATTGATTTTCATGCCTTACATACTCAGTACATTATTCGTACTGACGCCCTATTTCCCGGGGCCTGCGTTTCATGCCCGCAGGTTCAGGTAGGCAAGCTGACGGTCCCCCTTCTTAGGATCCTTGATCAGCGAGAGTTGTGTGCTCCATTTGATCCAGAACTGCTTTGAAATTTAGTTCGATATGTTTGTATACATATATGGGTATGACGAGGCCCAGTCCCGTCCTTGTACAATTGTATATTCTAATAGAGGTCTGTAGACATTTATGTATATTTGGGTAGTATGTGGCCTTGCCGGTTTCTAATTTTGGATATGCAGTTGTCTATAGCAGCCTTGTCGGCCCGCCCTATCATATTCTGCATGTATATGTATATATATGTCTTTTGGACAGGTTTCTCTCATGTACATTATTCTCGTAATTCAGCAGATTATTGACAAATGTTATTCATGTTTATATCTTAGACGCATTCTTAAGGGTGTTAGACAGGTAGGACTCGAGCACTCGCCATGGCCCATCGGTTTGGGTCGTGACACTCACCACATCATAAGTACACAAAGAACCAATCATATCCATTAATGTGTTGATCCAACTTACTACCAATCTGTCCTATTTCTCCGAGTTCCTTCCAAATTGCCTTCAAATTGATACTTCTCCTTGCTAGAACACCACGATCCTTAACCAAAACTCACCCCACGAACTCTAGCATAAAATCACCCCGCTCTAAGGCCCATAAGCCATTGAATTCTCTCTTCAGCACCCCAAAAGTAGCACAACCCATATACCCTCTCTGAAGAGACCTTTTACGAATCTAAAGTTGTTTCCTTCACCTTCTTGAATGCTGAAATGTAGAACCATAACGATATAGAAATGCCACGTCTCTACACCATCCAATGTAGATCTTAGTTTCTAGCCATATACAAATCCTAAAAATTCCCAATTGCTACATATAAATCTTGAATTAGAACCATTCTCGAGAGTCATCTACTCTGCTCCAATCTCAATTCAACCGAAGAAACGGACCGAACGACCTGTGCCCCATTAGCACACCAACACCCACCTTAACACGACCAAGAAAATTCTTACTACATGCACGCCCCATCCTTCACGACTAACCACTCAATCATTCCATGCTTTCCATATACTCATAGAGTGTAATACAACCAATATCTAGAAGTTCCCTTACCCGAGTCATCCTCGATCTCAACCTCTACAAGTCATAACTGATTCATAATTATACCTCAAACTGAAACCAGTACAACACATAACCATGCAATCCACTTGTCGATAGTAGACTCCCCCACTTGGCCCAAATCCATAGATCAAACATACCATAGCTCACAATGCCCATACTCTATTATTGCCATAATACCGCAGTGAGGCTCAACTAAATCCTTCATGAGCTCCTGTAACACAAACCATCTAATACTTAAAATTACATGCAAATCTCCCATTCACCCTTGTAACAGTCAGGCTAACTCCCACAAGCGGTCCAAACCAAAATTGCAACACATATAATTCTCTGGTAAAGGAGAACTATCTACAAAACAACATAGGGATCACACAACCTCAGGACACCTCGCAGGAGATAACCCACCTGCGTTGCCTCAAACTGACATCTCTATATACCCTTCCACAACCATAACTATTGCGCAATCACTTAATCTTCCTGAGCCTGTGTTATACCCCACAGTATTACGTCAATGTTATGCTCCGTAGTATTATGAAGATATTACACCCTGTAATATTGTACATTGGATTTGTCGTAAGATAATTGGCATTATTTCAAGGACAAGTTTATTTTGGGGTTATAAGTATTAAGCTATTTCAAACAAGTGATAAGTAAATTCGTGAAGGTGAGAGGGTAAGCGAATTGAAAAAAAATGAGTTTCGTCGCAGTTTGACATTTTGAGATAAAATACGGTCCAAGTTATAATACCTCGTATTATGGACTAGTACTATACCACATGACCATGATATTAATGTATATAAAGTAGTTTAAAAGTGGTTAGTATTTTAATTATATTAGGAGATTTCCTAATTATGTTGGTAATGGGTTAATTATTGATTTTAGTGGGATGTTAGCTAGTTAATTAGAAATTGGTGGATAAGTATTTGGTGGAAACATCCTTCCAATGTTGAGCAAGTGAGATTCTTAATTAAGCCAAATAGTGACTAGGTAATCTATATAGCTAGGTGGCATATTTAGGGGATTTTTTGGCAAAGTAATCACATATAGTGGGGCCCACAACTATTATGATAAAGACATCTCCCTACATCATTAAAGTGAGATGTATTTACTTGCTAGTAACGGATAGAGATCCTCAAAAATCATATATACGACCCACAAAATGCTATAAGCAGCAAGACTTGAAATTCTAAGGGCGGTACAACTTTTCTCAAGGAAATCATAATAGATTTTTCCCCACTTCGATCCCGCCGTTACATATTTTGTCGCGATTGACATGTGTTACAAGGATTGTCAAGAGAATCGGCTCAGGTAAGGCTATTCTTTCTTTCTTTTTGGCATGATTCATACGTTACAAACGAAACGAATAAATGCACAACTTTCATAAATGACTCTATTCATAGAAGTACTAGAGGTGCCTATGTTCTTGATTCCCCATGTGTCTTAATATTATATCTTTTGTTCATGGGTCTCAGAAAAGATGTAAGATTATAAAGTTTATTTCATGATATTAATCGGAGGCATAATGATTTTATGAAATTTTGAGAGATCTTATTGACTTACTTCTCATGTATTGCATTCATTTATACATGTACATTGACCCGTGATCAGATGATGTTATATACGCGTATATTATATGTATATGGGGTATGGGGAAAGGTTATGGCGTTATATACACATCACCACCTGATCAACTGGTATACGTTGATGATTTTGCCTACAGTGGACGAGATGATATGATGGGATGCCCTCAGAGGCTTGATGTACGCATATACCTATGCATGATATGACATTTATACGCATATGCATGACACTATAAATGTTTCATGATTCACAGAGCTATTCAGACTTATATGTTAAGTCTTTTTCTCCATGTTTCTTTCATGTCTATTATATACTGCTTTCGTACCTTACATACTTAGTACTTTATTTGTACTAACGTCCCTTTTGCCTAGGGACACTGTGTTTCATGCCTGCAGGTCCCGATAGACAGGTTGAGAGTGTTCCAAGTAGGCTATCAGCTCAGCAAAAGGTGTTGGTGCGCTCCATTTGCTCCAGAGTTGCCTGTTTGGTCAGTATGATTTGGACATGTATTGATTGGTATGGCGGGGCCCTGTCCCGACCATTATGACATTTATGTACTCTTGTCTATGTTAATTTTTTCCCTCTCAAAAGTCTTGTAGACAAATGTCATGTATATGGATACTTGTATGGCCGTTTCGGCCTATGTTTTGAGTACACAAATGATCATGTCGGCCTTATAGGCCCGTATTTCATATGTATAAGTCGGTACATCATGTTGGGTCGTCCTATGTCGAGTATTTCCTCATGTTTTATTCTAGTTGTCTTACGACAATCTTTTCGGTTCATTTACCTATGATAGTATGATACGAAAGATACGTTATATTGGTACTCGGTTGAGTAAGGTATTGGGTGTCCATCGCTGCCCATCGATTTGTGTCGTGACAAAAGTTGTATCAGAGCAGTTTTGTCCTAGGGAGTCTACAAGTCGTGTCTAATAGAGTTTTTTTTATGCGTGTATTGTGCACCACACTTATAAGCAGGAGACTACAAGGCATTTAGGATTGTCACTCCTTCTTCTTACTCTATATCGTGTGGTAGAGCTCAGTTGTAGAAATTCAAATTCCTAAATTCTATTTGTTATATCCCGCGTTTTCGTATGTTAAAATTTCGTCATAAGTTAATCGACGTAAGTTCATGAATGAGATTATTTTGAGATTACAAGCATTATGCTATTTCAAACAAGTGATGAGTAAATTCATGAAGGTGAGAGGGTAAGCAAATCGAAGAAAATGAATTTCGTCGAAGTTTGACATTTTGAGATAAAATACGGTCCAAGATACAATACCTCGTATTTATAGACTAGTGACATACAAGGTACCACATGACCATGATAGCAAGATGTATAAAGTGTGTTAAAAGTGAGTAGCATTATAAGTAATTTGAGATAATTCTTAATTATATGGATAATTGATTAATTATTGATTCGAGTGGATAATTAACAAATTAATTAGAAGTTTATGGATAAATATTTAAGTGAGATTTATGGATAATATAAGGAGGTAACATCCACGTGGGATGTTAGAAATTTGGCCGCAAATGCCTTAGGTAAATATAACTTCTAAGTTCACTTAATAAGGTGGTACATTTAGGGGGGTTATGTGTCTTAGTCGTCTAAAATGTGGGCCCCCACCCAAAGGTCAAATACTTCTCTAAATTAACTTTGTAATCTCTACAAGGGAATGAAAAAGGTTTCAGCAAATTCTCAATAGATCATATTTCTCAATAGCAACGTGATTTGCTTCAAACATTTCACACGAAGACTACTTAATACTATAGCAACGTAGGATTTGCGATTCTAAAGAAGTAGTACAATCTTTCTCAAGAATATCATATGGATTTTTTCCTACTTCGATCCGCCGTTACGTGATTTGCCGCAATTGGCGTGTGTTAGAGAAATTTTCAAGAGAATCGGTTCATGTATATTAAGACTATCCCTTCTTTTCTTTTGGCGTGATCCATACGATACAAACAAAATGAGAAAATGCACAACTTTCATAAATGACTCTATTCATATAAATACTAGAGATGCCTATGTTCTTGATTACCCATGTGACTACTGTTCTATCATCTGTTCATGGGTCTTAGAAAATACGTAAGTTGATAAAGTTTATTTCATGATATTAATCAAAGGCATAATGTTCTTAAGACATTCTGAGAAAATTTATTGACGTACTTCTCATGCATTGCATTCATTTACATTGACTAATCACGCCCAACTATGTCTTATAAAAAGACTAAGGGTCGATGCAAATTTAATCCAGTTCAAGTCCGGAGTCGAATCCCATAGGGAACTAACCTATTTACTACAACTTTTAACAACGCTAATTATAAGCTCAGATAATTCCCAGATGCGATATTTTTAATGGATAATGAGTATAATTTATTTAATGGAAAAATGGCAATAAACTAGCAATAATCAAGAATAAAGTTGAATTCAATGGTAAAAGGATCTAGGGCTATTGATTTCCCCAATTGTCGGATTAGTTCCTGACACGTTAGCTATAATATCGCCGTAACACTCTATAAGGATGATGAGTTCTGGGCTATCGTAATTATCTCTCAATGAATTATGATAATTTACTAGAAGCATTCTCTGGAACTACTTTAGTTAACAATTTATACAACTCAGAAATATCCCACCAAAGCTTCGTTATCTCTAACCCCGCTTTTAAATTCAAGTAATTAATCTCTTAACTTACCCGAAAGTGGTGTTGTTCAATAACAATCTAACCAAGTGTTCTTTCTCAAGCAACACAAGATAACTAGAAACGATTAATCAAGGTCCCTTTCAATTAATCACAAGACAACACATAGTTGAACAATCATAGAATAAAAATGACTCAATTATATCAAAACAGAATCAAGACTTCATCCAACAATTGGTTCCATCAACCCTAGATGACGGGTTTAGCTGCTCATACTAATATATAAAAATCCACTATAAAAATTCATAATCAAGAATGCAATTAAGATGAAGAAGATGAAAACTCTTGGGGAAATTCTCTGTCTTCTTCCTGTGTTCTTGCCTCCAAAAATCTCCTAAAAACAGCTCTCCTCTTCTTTTGGGGGAATTAGGCTTCATATAGGTTTAGGTTAATCGCCTTGGAAAATTGACCCTGGGTTATTGGTCATCGTCAGCCCGTCCGCGACCGCGGATTTTACCCAGTGCACTGTCTTCGGTGCGCGGTCAATGTGTGTCAATCCGCGGCCGCGCACCTAGGAGGGACTTCGCCGCTAACCTCTGTTATTGGTCTTCCATGCCCCATATTGACTCCAAAACACTCTTTAGCTTCCTCATAGCTCGGAGTGGCTCCTGCCAAGCACAAAATTCTTAATTAGAGCATTTTGTTGTCTTTTAGCATTCAAATACCAATAAATTTAGGCTAAATTAGAGTCTAAATAGTATCTAAATTGCATAAATATATCCTACTATCAACACCCCACACTTAAACCATTGCTCGCCCCCGAGCAATCAAACCACACTCTACAGAGGCCTTACTTCACTAAGAGACTTCCCTAACTCGTCACACCAAGAATATTCCACATAGGTTGAGTACATTAGTTTGACATCTACACCTCAAGAGTCGACTCCCGCGAGCCACACAATATTCCTAACCGGCTTACTTACTCTAACTCAGAGGTCAAGACTTACCTCTCCTTCATGAATCAAGTGCATGCTCACAATAAAAGAGACTCATTCCACAATCACTAAAATTCACGCACATTGAGGAACTTCAAAATGAACAGAATTCACTCACCCTCAGAAATGATATTCTTGTGCCACAAAAAATGCTCCATAGGCTTTCCCGTAGTGTACTACTCTACTAAGTGAGCTCATTCAGTCTAGGATCAAGTAGGACTTTATTTGGTTGTAATGTAGGTTGCGGGACGACTAGGATGCATTTAGATATAAGAGTGACTGCACTTCCCTAAGCACTTTAATACATATACTTTAAAATTCAAACCCCATACTTATGTCAAACCAAACTCCACTTTCATATCAATTTATATTACCCCATACTTCTTTAAGCACAATTACATCAAGATTCACCACTTATCAAGGAATATTTTTTTTTCACAGCAATATAACTATACTTTCCTTTTTTTTTCTAATTCAAGTGGCTCTTACTTTTTCAAAACGGTGCACCTTTCTCCTTATTTCATTAGTTCCACTCAAAAGCCAAACCAACCACCCCACACTTTAACTTTTATACATTTCATAACAATTCAAGTGCTCATGAGAGGTTAGAAGGTTCAAATAGATGGTTAATTCGAACAAATGGGTAAGGCTTATAATGTTGTTTCCAAAGAAAATAGGATTACAGGCTCAAAGGGGTTAACTACGATACATAATAATTAGGAGGGTAATATATATATATGGCTCAACAAGAAACGCCTATATCATTTCCAAGACTGAACAAAACTATTATTTCGCTTTGTAGACACACGGGGCAAGTTCTAGACATCAAATGTCGTGCACAGAATACAACAAGCCTCACACACATGTGGCACATGACTCACTCCAGATTGGGTCATAAAACACTCTAATCAGGGTACTGAATCCAAATTAAGAACATACAGTTTAAGGCATTCTTACAGGAGTCAACAAATGAGCCTAAGCGTCACACTCAAGTCCCCGCTATATTCAAGGCATTATGAAATTAAGAGATCTTATTTCTATTTCAGCCCTTAGCCCACAAGTTCCTAACTAAAAAATAAAAACTAACTACACCCGGTTCAAATGAAACCCTTGGAAAAGAACCGCGACTCAAAGAAAAACCAAGGGGGAATTGATACACTACTACAAAAGAAAATCTTTTTGTTTGTGTTATTTATCTTCGACTTCAGTCCCTCAAGAAACCCGTCGAATGGTGTCCATCGTCGGGACAAGCTGAAAATAGTATATATATATTAACTACGACACTACACTACTATACATACAACATACAAACAAAGTATCCCCCACCCCACACTTAAAATGATGGCATGTCGCCATGTCATATAAAATAAAGAAATGTGAGGTAAAGGAACTTCCCTGGTATATCATTCTTGATCGGAGACAGTGCCAGGGTCGAGATGACACGCCCTTCCCAGCGCACGCAGCCAACCCATTATTTTCTCCTCCGATTTTGCATTTTGGGTGGCCAAGGCATCAATAGGATCCCCAATTCTCTGACAGAGGTGCGCAACCCTGCCATGTCCTATTCTAAGGCTGTCATCCGCGTACTCCGTTGGACTGCAGATGTTCCTTCTGCCTCTGCAACATGTTTATGTGGGGGTGAGGCAGGCCCAACCTCATCATGCCCTTTATCGCCCTTATCTGATGCATCAGAATCATCATTATGAGCAGCACCGGGTACCACCGTATCCTTCCCAATGGTCACTTTGTTTGCCCGAAACTTTGCTTCTTTCTTCACCTTGCCATCCACATTTGGGTTCTCTGGCACCCTATCTGCCCGACACAATCTAGTGACCATAGAGGGGAAGAAGAACCCATACCTCTTCAGTGGTGAACGAATGAACATCTTAGACTGAATAACCTTGGCCACATCAAAATCGTAGCCATTCACGAAGCACCAGATCAAGCAGCTCTCGGACCATTTACCTCAGTTGTGTTGTGGGACGGCAGCACGCACTATTGATGATGTACAACCAACACTTTCCTTCAAAGGTGAGTGAGGCGGAGTGCAACTTTGATTCGGACACAACCCACACTACCTGTTTGTCTGGTACACAGATAGTTCTGAAAAACATGTGCCATGTCATTGGTTGTCGCCTATAAGTATCATAGTAATCCTCCTCCCCATTGAATACAGACAATCGATACACTCTCTTGATGGCTTCTATCGAGGCATCCACCCTCTTTTGTCGCACAGTGCATATGTGATCCTCATGTTTGGAGCAGTTGTCGTAGAACTCCCGGACAAACATCAAGTTTCCCTCTTCCGACTCTTCGAAGAAAACGTCCAACCTGCTCCTCATCAACTCCCGATACATATTAGGGCACTCATCTTGGAGGGAAGCCCTGTCAATACCCCTTTCTGGTATAGGCTTTCTAGTAGCCTTCAAACTAAAACGGTCTTGGCGGCTCTGGAGACAAACTTGGTATTGTCAAACTGAGGTGCACTGGACGAAGCCCGGGCCTGGGACGAGCCTCCATGACCAGTTGACGAGGCACCGATAGTTTGTCTCTTCTTTGGAGGTATCATGGTATCTACACAACAAACACCACTATCAGTAATCAGCGGAATATGCGTACCAATGGCGGTTACCCAGACTTCACTCGTACAATTGGTCACAATTTACATTCAAAACTCATTGTGGAAATTCAACAAACACTAAATGTGCACATTCCCCTCAATTTACCCAAAGACCCAATTAAACTCCCATTCTTCAAAAACTCAACAATGTCTTCCCCAACCCAACCAACTCTATTATCCTCACATGCCAACATATATACTAACAATCCAAAACAAATACAAGAGTGACTTTACTTCTACTATTCTACACATACAATAGAGAAGGAAAATAATGGAAAAAATTGAAAGAACAAAACTAAAAAAAGAAAGTAGAAGCATGTTACTTACTTGAAGATCTTGTGAGGAATGGATCTTGGGGAGTGATTGAGAAGAGAAGAGTAAGAAGGAGAGAAGATTTGTTTATTTGAGAGATTGGGGGATAGGAGGGGGGGGGGGTTCTTGTTTTGGGGAAGGAAGGAAGGGTTTTAGATTTTTTTTTGTTAAAAGGTGGGGAATGAAGAAGTGGGGGAATGGTCGGTTAAGGGGGGGAGGGGGTTAAGTAAGAAAAAAAACTAATTAAAAGGTAAGAAAAGAAAATAAAATAATTAAAAAAAATTCATTAACCTGAACGGCGCCCATCCGCGGCCACGGATGAGGGACAGAAGAGGGCGAAATTTGTGGTCGAGTCCGCGGGCGCGGACTCGCAATAGTGAAGACCGCAAAATCTGTGGCCTACTCCACAGTCGAATCTACGAGCACAGACATTGGTCAGTGATTAGTTCATATCTCCGAGCGCAAAATCTGCGGCCTCCAGAAATTTTTTGTCTTTTTTGCACTTTTACCTATCTCCGGGTTAATTTCGTCACCTGAGTCCTTCCGATGCGCATAATTTTATCCCTGCACATTAGTCGGTCGGTTAATATCGTCACCGTTCAAAATGAATTACAAAAAATAGGAATAAAGAAAAATAATGGGTTGCCTCCCAAAAAGCGTCGCGCCTAATTTAATGTCGCGACACGAAGATTTACAACAAACCATGGGTTGCCTCCCAGGAAGCGCATAATTTAATGTCGCGGCACGACGCATGCTTTCATTATTACTCTTCGCTCGCGTATTGAGGCTCTTCCAAAGATATCACCACTCTATCCCTCTTTTCTTCGACCATTCCAAGGTAATGTTTCAATCTTTGCCCATTCACCGTGAACTTATTTGTTCCATCTTCAGATTCAATTTCTACAGCTCCACTTGAGAACACTTGCACAACTCTGAAGGGTCCTGACCATCGGGACTTTAACTTATCCGGAAATAATCTTAATCTCTAGTTGTATAACAACACTATATCTCCGGGTTTGAAGTTCGATCTAGAATGTGCTTATCATACATCATTTTCATCCGTTCTTTGTTTAATCTTGCATTCTCAAATGCATGGAACTTGAATTCCTTGAGTTCATGTAACTCAGTGACTCTACTGGTGCTTGCGGTTTCCATATCCAAATTCAACTGCCGCAGTGCCCAAAGGGCTTTGTGATCAAGCTCTACCGGGAGATGGCATGCTTTTCCAAACACCAAATTGTATGGTGACATACCAATTGGAGTTTTAAATATTGTGCGGTACGCTCATAATGCATCATCCAGCTTCTTTGCCCAATCAGTCCTTGTCGCATTCACTGTCTTGGTCATGGCACTTTTGATTTCCCTGTTTGAAACTTCAACTTGCCCGCTCGTCTGTGGGTGATAAGGTGTGGCCACCTTATGGCGAACTCCATACTTTTCCAACAGTTGTGCGAACGCTCTATTGCAAAAATGGGTTCCACCATAACTGATTATATCTCTCGGGGTGCCAAAACGTGTGAAGATGTTTTTCTTTAGAAATCCTGTCACCCCTTTTGCATCATTGGTTGGGAGAGCCACAGCTTCAACCCATTTGGAGACATAGTCAACTGCTACCAATATGTATTTGTTACCATACGAGCTTAAAATGGCCCCATAAAGTCAATCCCACACATGTCGAAAACCTCCACCTCCTGTATTGTAGTCATCGGCATCTCGTGTCGTCGAGATATGTTGCATGTCCTTTGGCACTCATCGCAATTTTTCACCCAAGCATGGGCATCCTTGAATAGAGTTGGCCAATACAAATCCGATTCCAACACCTTTGATATTGTCCGAATTCCTCCAAAGTTCCACCATATGGTGAAGCATGGTAAGCCTACAAAACAGAAGGTTGATCTTTTTTGGGGATACACCTTCGGATCATGTTATCTACACATATTTTAAAAAGTAGAGGTTCATCCCTATAATAAGATCGACAATCGCGAGAGGACTTTTTCTTTTGAATTGAAGAGAGTTCATAAGGTACAATACCGCTTGCTAAATAATTAGCAATATCAGCATACCATGGCGTCTACTCCATTGTCACTGCTAGTAACTGTTTATCCGGGAATGTCTATGTTATATCTTCAACCTCCACCTTCTTTTCAGCTCCTTATAACCTTGATGGTCTACTACTTGATTTTCTGTCCCTTTTCTGTCACAGATCTCTAGATCGAATTCTTGTAGCAAAAGAACCCAGCGGATTAAGCGTGGCTTTGACTCATTCTTTGCTATCAAATACCTAATTGCTGCATGGTCAGTATAAATAATAAATTTTGAACCAATTAAGTACGACCTGAACTTTTTGAATGCAAACACTACAACCAACATCTCCTTTTCCGTTACAGTGTAATTGAGTTGTGCACCGTTGAGCGTTCTGCTTGAATAATAAATTGGGTGCATCAGCTTGTCTTTTCGCTGCCCCAAACTGCTCCTATAGCATAATCACTGTCATCGCACTTGAGCTCGAACAGTTGCTCCCAGTTGGGTGCAAAAATGATTGGTGCAGTCATCAGTATCTTCTTCAGCTCCTCAAATTCCAACCTGCAATCATTAGAAAACACAAAGGGCTGATCCTTTTCAAAAAGTTTATATAAAGGGTTAGCAATCTTGGAGAAATCTTTTATGAATCGCCTGTAGAACCTGGCGTGTCCAAGGAAACTTCTCACTGCCTTGACCTAAGTGGGGGGTGGAAACTTCTCAATCACATCAACCTTAGCATGGTCGATCTCAATTCCCTTACTGGACACCCGATGCCCCAAGACTATCCCTTCTTGTACCATAAAATGACACTTTTCCCAATTCAGCACTAAATTTGTCTCCACATATCTTTCGATCACTCTTCTTAAATTGTGAAGACAGTCTTCCAATGAATCCCCCACCATTGAGAAATCATCCATAAATACCTCCATAATGTCTTCAACCATATCTGTGAAAATGGCTAACATACACCGCTGAAATGTAGCCGGTGCATTGGCAAGTCCAAAGGGCATTCTCCGAAAGGAAAAGATGCCATACGGACAAGTGAAAGATGTTTTCTCTCTGTATTAAGGGGCTACTGAGATCTGGTTGTACCCCGAAGATCCATCCAAGAAATAAAAGTGAGACCGCCCAGCCAACCTGTCCAATATTTGGTCAATAAATGGCAAGGGGAAATGGTCCTTCCGGGTGGCTGTGTTCAATTTCCGATAATCCATGCAAATCCACCACCCCGTGGCTATACAAGTCGAGATCAACTCATTATTCTCATTTGTATGACCGTAATTCCTCCCTTCTTCGGCACACATTGAACAGGGCTGACCTAGTTACTGTCGGAGATGGGGAAGATGATACCCGCATCTAGCCACTTGATCGGTTCCTTCTTCACCACCTCTTTCATATTCGGGTTCAACTGTCGTTGATGTTCTATGAAAGGTTTGTGCCCCTCTTCCAAGAGAATCTTGTGCATGCAAAAGGCTGGGCTGATACCCTTTATGTCTGCCATGGTCCAACCTACACCTATAAGAGTTGGTCTACCTACACATCTAGCAAACCAGATGATATAATGACAGGAAAGTAGAATTAGGCCCTAAGAAAGCATACCTGAGGTGAGATGGAAGCGGTTTCAGGTCTAATTGTGGTGGCTCCTCAATCGATGGTTTTGCAGGTGGTGTTTCTCTATCTTCTAGGCATAGGGGCTCAAACTGAGGTTCCCTTTTCCAAAACCCTTGACCTTCGAGGGCCATGACCCACTCCGCCAATCCTTCACCATCCATCTCTTCCAAATTCATCAAACCGGCTTCTAGCGGATCCCTGACATTAAGGGTCTCATCCCCCTCTTGCAGTATTACATCCATGGCTTCCACTAGCGAGAAATTTGCAAATTCGCTGGGTCTCCTCATAGATTGTTGAACGTTGAATATTATTTCTTCATTTTTCAACCTCATTTTTAACTCTCCAGTTTCTTAATCAATCAATGCTCTCCCAGTGGCTAAAATGGCCTCCCTAGAATAATTGGTATCTGTTCATCCACTTGACAGTCAAGTCTGCAGGGAATACAAATTTCCCCACTTGAACAAGCACATCATCAAGAATTCCTGTCGGTCTTTTGATTGTGCGATCATCCAGTTGCAGCAACATTGAGGTCGGTCTAGCTCTTCCAATGCCCAGTTTTGTATAGATTGCCAAGGGCATCAAGTTTATACTAGCTCCCAAGTCACACAATGCCTTAGCAAAATCATAACTCCCAATGGTGAATGGGATAGTGAAACTACCTGGATCAGACACTTTTTGAGCCATAGGTCTTGTTACTACCGTGCTGTAGGTCTGCGTCTGAGTTATAGTGGACAGGTCCTGGAAGTCAAATTTTCGCGGCAGCAAGTCCTTCATCATTTTTTCATACCCTGGCATTTCCCTCAAGGCATCCATTAGTGGAATATTCAATTGAATTTGTCTAAGCATTTCCATGAATTTCCTGTAATGATCATCTTTATTTTGCTTTGCTAACCTCTAAGGGAATGGTGCAGGAGTCAACCTCTGCCCACTGCTTTGTGTCTTTTCTGTGCTGGAAGCTTTTTCTATCACCTATTCTGGGAGTCGTTCACCTTCCTTCTCCTTACCCTTGTCAACCTGTACCTGTTCAATTACAACATCGGTGAACTCGGCTAACTCGTCGGTCTCTCATGTAACTGGAGTAGTTGGCGTTGTCTCTCTCCTAGATTGAGCAACTTCTTGCTCTCTGTCTAAATCTCTTCCATTCCTGAGACTCACTGCCATTAGCTGATTTGGGTTCTGCTCCTTTGGATTAATGTTTGTGTCTACAGGCAATGTTCCTTGTGGGCGATTGTTCAAGGTCATAGACACTGTCCCAATTGCGTTTCAATGCCTTTGATTGCCGAATCATGTGCAACTAACTTTTCTTGCATCTTTCCATTTTTCCCAATGAGTTGTTGCAGCATGCCCCTGATTTCTATCATGTTACTGTCCTGCTGTTGATGAGGTGGTTGGTAGGCCAACCGTTGCTGGTGTTGTTGATCATAGCCCTGCTGCCTTTGATAAGGCACGACTTGGATTGTGGTCGTGCTCCTCCTGGATTGGGGTTGTGTTGTGGCTGGTTTGGCCTGTACTGCTGGTTTGGTGTTGGTCCCCATTGCTGCCCACCTTGCCTTTGACCTCCGAAATTATTGACATAATTCATGTCTTCTCTGAAGCCCTGGTTGTCATTCTCTCCACTCCAAGAGCACACATACGACTGATTTATGCAGGGAGTGCATAAGCCTCCATTTGTAGTATCAACAATGTGCACCTGCTTCGTACCCATCTCATCAATTTTATTTGTCAGTAAGCTCATCTGGGTCATGAGAGTGGCTATGTTTTCTGCATTGGAATTGTTTGGGTCAAGAGCCACAGAATGCACTATTGGAGTGAGTGGCGTACCTCTCGTCATCCAGCCTGAATTTTGAGCCATCTTGTCAAGAAGAATTTTACACTTTGTGAATGTTTTGCTCAAGAATGCACCCCTAGCTGAAGCGTCTGCTTTGTTCAGATTGTCTGCCAAACCCATGTAAAATCTTTGTCCCAGCATCTGATCCGAAATGCCATGGTGTGGGCACTTCACTAGCATACCAAACCTCTCCCAGGTTTCTTGCAGGGTCTCAGTCGATTTCTGCTTGAACTGCAATATCTCATCAATTTGCCTTGCAGTTTTGTTGGGAGGATATAACTTGTTTAAGAACTGCTTTACTAGTTCTTCCTAAGTAGCAATGGAGTTTATTGGGAGCGAATTCAGCAAAGTTTGAGCCTCCCTAGTCACTGAGAATGGGAACAGTAAGAGCTTAATTGCTTCAGGAGTCATATTCGGTTGTCTTTGAGTGACACAAATTGACAGGAAGTTCTTCAGATGTTGTTGTCGGTCTTCGATGTATGAAAAACAACCCTTTATTCTGCAACAGGTGCAGCATGTTGTTGGTGATCTGGAATGTCTCCACTTGTATTGGAGGACCTGCAATTGCGGTGGCCAGGTTATCAGCAGTTGGTTGTGCCCAATCATAAAGAGCAGCTTCCGACACAAGAGGTGCCACCACTTTGTTGTTTGGGTCAACATGATCATTCCTAATGTTTTCGTTGACGTTGTCCGCGTTGTCCATTTCAATTCCGAGTTGGTCTTTTTGTTTCAACTGTTTACCCTTCTTGTTAGCCCAATTCAATGCCCTGGATGCTTTCTCGATATCTGAGAGTCCTTCAAAAAGTTCACCAGTCCTCAAGGAGCTTCTAGGCATGCACCTGAGTCACAGAAGAGTTCAAACGCGAGAATTTCAATGGAAAATTTTAACGCCGTAGAAAATTGATCTAAACTAAAAGTTCTCTCAATTCTTCCAAGTTGTAATAAATAACACAGTTAGTTCCCCGGAAACAACGCCAAAATTTGATCACGCCCAACTATGCCTTATAAAAAGGACTAAGCGGTTGATGAAAATATAATTCGGTTCAAGTCCGGAGTTGAATCCCACAGGGAACTAACCTATTTACTACAACTTTTAACAATGTTAAGTATAAGCTCAGACAATACCCAGATGCAATATTTTTAATGGATAATGAGTATAATTTATTTAACTAAGGAAAATGGCAATAAAACTAGCAATAATCAAGAATAAAGTTGAATTCAATGGTAAAAGGATCTAGGTCTATTGATTTCCCCAATAGTCGGATTAATTCCTGACACGTTAACGTAACACTATATAGGGATGGTAAGTTCTGGGCTACCATAATTATATCTCAAACAATTACGATAATTTACTAGAAGCATTCTCTCGAACTACTTTAGTTAACAATTTATACAACTCAGAAATATCTCACCAAAGCTTCGTTATCTATAACCCCGCTTTTAAATTCAAGCAATTAATCTCTTAACTTACCCGAAAGTGGTGTTTTTCAACAACAATCTAACCAAGTGTTCTTTATCAAGCAACACAAGATAACTAGACACCAATGAAGGGCCCTTCAATTAATCACAAGACAACACATAGTTGAACAATCATAGAATAAAAACGGCTCAATAATATCAAAACAGAGTCAAGACTTCATCCAAAAATTAGTTCCATCAACCCTAGATGACGGGTTTAGCTACTCATACTAATATATAAAAAAACACTATAAAAAGTCATAATCGACAATGGAATTAAGATGAAGAAGATGAAAACTCTGTAGGAAATTCTCTATCTTCTTCCTGTGTTCTTGCTTCCAAAAATCTCCTAAAAACAGCTCTCCTCTTCTTCTGGGAGAATTAGGCTTCATATAGGTTTAGGTTAATCGCCTTAGAAATTAAATAATTGACCCTGGGTTATTGGTCACTATCAACCCGTCCACAGTCGCGGATTCAACCGCGGATCCGACCGCAGATTTCACCCAGTGCACTGTCTTCAGTGCGCGGCCAATGCATGTCAATCCGCGACCGCGCACCTGGAAGGTACTTCCCTGCTTGCTTTTCTTTCTCCTTTTCGAATGTGTTAACCTCCGATTTGCCTTGCACGCCCCATATTGACTCCAAAACCCTCTTTAGCTTCCTCATAGCTCGGAGTGGCTCCTGCCAAACATACAACTCTTAATTAGAGCATTTTGTTGTCTTTTAGCATTCAAATATCAATTAAATGCGGCTAAATTAGAGTGTAAATAATATCTAAATTGCATAAATATATCCTACTATCATTAACCCATGACCAGATGACGTTATATATGGGGTATGGGAAAAGGTTACGGCGTTATATACGCACCACCACCTGATCAGCTGGTATGTGTTGATGATTTTGCCCACAGTGGTTGAGATGATATGATGGGATGCCCTAAGAGGCTTGATGATGTTATGTACGCATATACCTATGCATGGTATGGCATTTTATACGCATATTCATGGCATTATAAATATTAATAATTCACAGAGTTATTCAGACTTACATGTTGAGTCTTTTACTCCATGTTTCTCTCATGTCTATTGTTTAGTGATTTTAATTCCTTACATACTCGGTACATTATTTGTAATGATATCCCTTTTACCTGAGGACGCTGCGTTTCATGCCCGCGGGTCCCGATAGATAGGTCGAGAGTCCTCCAAGTAGTCCATCAGCTCAGCAGAAGGTGTTGGTGCATTTTATTGCTTCGGAGTTGCTTATTTGGTCAGTATAATTAGGACATGTATTGATTGGTATGGCGGGGCTCAATCCCGACCTTTATGATACTTATGTACTCTTAGAGGATCGTAGACAGATGTCATGTATACGAATAATTGTATGGCACTGTCGGCCTATGTTTTGAGTTTATGAATGATCATGTTGGCCTTATAGGCCCATATGTCACGTGTATACGTTTATATCAGGTTGGGTCGTTCTATGTCAAGTATTCTCTCATGTTTATTTTAGTTACCTCATGACAGCCTTTCCGACTCATTTACCTATGATAGTATGACGTGAAAGATACGTTATGTTGGTACTCGGTTGAGTAACTTACCGAGTGCCCGTCGCGGCCCATCGGTTTGGGTCATGACACTATTCTATTTGTAATACAACGATACCTATATCCAGGAAGACAGTTGGTAAGAGATTGAATGTGGTTGTGTAAGAGTTGAGTTAAAGGGAACTCGATCTTGCATCATGCTTATGATGAGTAAACGTGAGGTCTCCAGCAGATCATGTGTGTACTAAGATGTGTAAGCTTCTTTATAAGGAGCCTTAAGGCAAGAATATCTATCCACCCATATGGTGAAAAGAAATGAGAGACTGAGAAGGTAGATACAAGTTTCAACAAGTAAAAAGAGCAAAGTGAGGCACCCAGTTAATGAAGATATCAGTATTTACAATTCTGGCCGATAAATATAAGAATTTTGAGTTACCTTCAACAGTAACAGATCTATGTACAGTCGGCCACACCCATCTTAGTTATGCCCTATGGGGGCTAACATATGTAGTTTAAGAGAAGGACGGGATATCATGATCCAAATGGAGTTAGAGTAACCCAAAATGGTGAATGGATTGTCTGCGTTAGTTGACATTTTAGAAGGATATTACAAATGCTAATAGATCTCCTTGTGAGACACCCAGATGGTGCACTCTAGAATAATACAGCTAGATATAAATACTAGAATGTTCACAAAAAATTTACAAAGATAGGCATTGGAATCCTGGAAAGGATAAATATTACCTTAGTATGGCTCCCGCAAATAGTAGAGAGAGAATGTTAGGCAACTCGAAGAGCCAGCCAGCAGATGAAGCAAGGGGAGCTAAAAGCAAAAGGATGTCTTGTTGAAATTTTCAGAATAAAGTGATAGACAGAAATATTGGACGGGAAATAAGAAGAGAGTTAATGAAGTATTATGAGTAAGATGTGATACATGGATGACAATGGTAGATAAAAACAAATGACAATATTATAGAGTCTATATAGTTAAGTGAAGGACAAGAAGAGATGTGACAGTCCTTGAAACAACAAAATAGTATAGGCCATAAAGTCATATCCTCATCTCGAGAAATAAGTTCGTGACTCCAACATGATTACCATAAGGGAAAAGTTAGAACCCAGTGTAATAGAAATCAGTATGGGCTGGTGAACAAGATAAACTAAACATGAATTAGGGACTGAATGATTTGATAATAGTCGAAATCGTGAGAATTTCAGAGATCGAGTTCCGGCGATGATAGAATGGACAATGGAAGAATAACCTTTAAAGGTCATTCAGGAAGACGTTTCCCTAAAGAAAGCAACGTGAGCAAAGTTAAGCTTAAGGGACTATGTGTGCCAGTTACATTAGGTGCCACCCTCATGAGTAATGAATTTCGTTATCCTTGGTACAAAAGGATTACCACAAGGCGAGTAAGGGACATCGATGATGTGAAAAGACGCCAAAGATGAAGAGGTAAAACATTTATAGGTAGATCATCGTAGCACTAGATCTTAGTACTCCCCTAAAGGGAGGAATATGGTGTGATGTGGCATTAAGTCAGAGTTAAATGGTTCTAGTAACTACGAAATGGTAAAGGAAGAATGCGATAAAATGAGAAAGGGATGAGATTGCACTTATTTAAATCTACAGATATGTTATAGACTCCAGAACATTATGCAAGCACAATGTCGGGGAGAGGCAGTTACCCCTAGAATGTTATTGATAAATAAGTGTGAATGAACACTTGATACGTAAGTTAAGACAAAGGAAATAACCCCAGAGAGATTATGCGGAATATAGACATGAGAATGGACCAACGAGCAGTTAGTAGTTGATTTAGGAAGAGTCTAGTTATGGCTAGACAAGAGGTTAAAGATAAATCAACAGATCATGCAAGATAAACGTAGTGAACCCCAACATAGTGAATTCAGTCTCGCAAATATGACATTGTGACCCTTGAGAAATATTCAGATAGGAGTTTGAATAGTTAAAGGTACCGTATGAGTGTTACAAAAATAAAAGAGAGTGCCTGTCACAACCCAAACTGATGGGCCACGACGGGCACCCGGTACCTTACTCAACTGAGTACCAACATAACATATCTTTTTGTATCATGCTATCATAGGTAAATGCGACGGAAATGTTGTTGTAGGATAACTAGATAAAACATGTAATACCAACTTATACATAAGACGTACGTACATGACATATGTCTACAAGCCTCTAAGAGTAGATAAATACCATAAAGGTCGGGACAGGGCCCCTCCATACCAATCAATACATGACCAAATCGTACTGACCAAATAAGCAACTTCAGAGCAAATAGAGCGCACCAACACCTTCTGTTGTGCTGATAGCCTACTTGGAGGACTCTTAACTTGTCTATCGGGACTTGTGGGCATGAAACGCAGTGTCCCCAGAAAAAAGGGATGTCAGTACAGATAATGTATCGAGTATGTAAGGAATGAAAATCAGTAAATAATAGACATGAGAGAAACATGGAGTAAAAGACTCGACATGTAAGTCTGAATAGCTCTGCGAATCATTTAATACTTATAATGTCATGCATATGCATATAAATGCCATACCATACATGGGTATATGCGTTCATAACATCATCAAGCCTATGAGGGCATCCCATCATATCATCTCGGCAGTATGGGCAAATCATCAATGTATACCAGCTGATCAGGTGGTGGTGCGTATATAATGTTGCAAACTTTTCCCATATCCCATATACATATAATATACATATATACGCGTATATAATTCCATCTGGTCATGGGTCAATTTATATGTATAAATGACTGCAATGCATGAGAAGTACGTCATTAAAATCTCTCGGAACGTCATAAGACCATTATGCCTTTGATTAATGTCATGAAGTAAACTTCGTCAACTTACGTATTTTCTGAGACCCATGAATAGATGATAAAATAACACGACACATGGGGAATCAAGAACATAAGCATCTCTAGAATTTCTATAAATAGACTCATTTGTGGAAGTTATGCATTTGCTCGTTTCGTTTGTATCGTACAGATCATGCCAAAAAGAAAAAAGGACGCCTTAACATACCTGAGTCGATTCTCTTGACAATTCCTCTAACACACGTCAATTGCGACAACATGTAAATGCGATATCGAAGTAGGGAAAAATCCGTATGTTATTCTGGAGAAAGATTGCACCGTACTTTCTTAGAATCGCAAATCTCACGTTTCTATAGTATTATGTGTCTTGTATGAATTTTGTATGTTGCTATTACCCATATAATTTCTTAAGAATTTGCTGAAGCTTCTTCCTTATATTGTTGAGATATATGTATCACTTAAGTGATTTAGAGAGGGCTTTTTAATTTTAGTGAGTGTGGGCCCCACATATGTGATGACTAAGCCCCAAAACTCCCTTAATGTGACATCTTGCTTCATGAAGTAAGAGTAACTTATTGGCTTTGTTATCCACTTCATGGGCTGCCACATTGGTGCCCTTAATTATCCCAATAATTCACCCTTTGCTTAATTAACTTATTAACCCCCCACTAATCCAATAATTAACCAATTCCCACATAATGAAGAATTATCTCAAATTACATAAAATACTAATCACTTTTAATACAGTTTATACACCTTACTACTATGGCCATGTGGTACCTTGTATGGTACTAGTCCATAAATACCAGGTATTTTAGCTTAGGCCGTATTTTATCCCAAAATGCCAAACTTCGACCAAATTTATTTTCTTCGATTTGCTTACCCTCTCACCTTCACGAAATTACTCATCACTTGTTTGAAATAACATAATGCTTATAATCTCAAAATATTCCCATTCCCTAACTTACGTTGATTAACTTACGACGAAACTTTAATGTACGAAAGTACGTTATGTAATATCTCATTTTCGAGCTTCATTAATTTACTTATGGTGTACTTTTACTTACGAAAACATGGGGTGTAACATCATTCCCCCCATTAGAACATTTGTCCTCGAATGTTGATTGACGCACTTATCATTCTCATAACTCTTAGCGTTTGCAAATACTTTAATACTCCTTTTGCCATTTAGGCAACTATTCTTTGAATAAATGCAAAGGCCAGGGCATTCCCTCTCTCCCCCCCCCCCCCCCTTTAGGCCTCTTTCTCACACCATTGTCTGTGGTCGGAATTCTTCTAATCTCGTAACTCTTGCTACCTTCTGTCATGCAGCTTGTATGACTTTTTCCTTTTATGCGCACCTATGCGACACTTCTCTCATTTTTCCTCCAGTTTTTAGCCAATCTCTAGGCCTCACTTTGTTGTGATGACCCGATAGGTCATCTCATATTTTAGAACTAAATTATGTGCTCTAAATCCTTAAATATATCATTTTATCCTTTCTCAACTTGCATGCGCAGTCCGGGTATTGACCCGGAAGGCTAATATGATAAAAACTGATAAAATAGAAATTTTTGACTTAAATTTTGATTTTAGTTGACTTTGGTCAACATTTTGAGTAAATGGATCCGGACCCGTATTTTTACAATCTCGGTGGGTCCGTGTTGAAATATGGGACCTGCGCATATACCCGGAGGCGAATTCCGAGGTCCCTAGCTCGAGATATGAAAATTAAAAGTTTGAAAAATAAATAGTTTTAAGAATTTGATTGTTTAGCATTGTTGATACCGGTCCTGTATTTTGGTTCCGGAGCTCGGTACAGGTTCAATATAATATTTATAACTTGTCTGTGAAGTTTGGTAAGAAACGGAGTCAGTTTGATGTGATTCAGACGCTCGGTTGTGAAAATAGAAATTATAAAGCTTTCTTGAAAATTTCATTCGATTTGGTGCTAAATTCATAGTTTTAGGTGTTATTTTGGTGATTTGATCGCGAGCAAGTCCGTATGATGTTTTAGTCTTGTGTGTATATTTGGGTTGGAGCCCCGAGGGCTCGGGTGAGTTCTGGATAGCCCCGAGGTCTCGCGTAGTCACTCTCGCGATCGCGAAGGTGGATCTGGGCTGGGGAGGATTTTTCTTCTTCGCGAACGCGAAGGCTGGATCGCGAACGCGGAGCGATGGGGACCTTACCCTTTGCGAACGGTACCAGCCCAACGCGAACGCGATGCTTTAGGGACTTGGGGGAGGGGGTCAGTCATTCTTAGTCGCGAACGTGAACAAGGGCTTGCGAACGCGAAGACCAGGGGGTGTAGACTTCGTGAACGCGATGGGAATTCCGCGATCGCGTAAGTCTTTAGGAAGATGCTCTTCACGAATGCAACAGTGTCCTCGCGAACGCGATGAACACTGTCGCCTAGCTATTAAACAGTCCCATTACGGGGCTTAGGCCACTATTACAAATTTTCAAAAGCCAAACGACCTAGAGGCGATTATCTCAAGATAATTTCTTCCTCAAAGTGTTGGTAAGTGATTCTAAACCATTTTCTTTCAATTACCCATTGCATTCCATGAATTTTCAACCAAAAATCTAGGATTTCCATGGTAGAAATTGGGGGTTTGGGTAGAATTAGGGATTTTTGGGAAATTGGAATTTAGACCTCAATTTGGGGTCGGATTTCAAAACTAATTGCATATTCGGGATCGGGGGTGAATGGTTGAATGAGTTTTGGTCTGAACCTCGAGTTTTGACCAAGTGGGCCCGGGGTCAATTTTTGACTTTTGGGGAAAAGTTTGGGAAAACTAAACTTATGCATTGTAATTAATTTCTTTAGCAATATTTGATGTTATTAAGTTAATTATGGCTATATACAAGTGGTTTGGAGGTGGAATCTAGTGAAAATGCAGTACTTCAGCAGTGAGTGGCCTGTGGATTGAGGTAGGTGTTGTTTCTAACCTTGACTTGAGAGATTAGGAAATCTTGCCTTAATTTCTATTTGAAAAATCATGTAAGCGGCTTATATGTGAGATGACGAGTACTTATGGGCCAACAATTTATCTGTTTTGCCAGTTTCTTTCCCGTTCTCTTTATATTGTTTCTTCCCTGCTTTAATTGTTACATGCCTACTTCTATTTCTATGCCTAATTTCTACTTGTTGAACTGCACTTAAGGATTGGTAATAGCTGGGCATTGATGAAGTATGTTGGGTCCTATATTTATTCCCAGCAAGTTACTGTTTTTACTTTATTCTGCTTTCTTTTTTGTCTTATTATTCACTGTATGCAGCTTATATTTTGAGTGTCCCGCTGTAGCCTCGTCACTCCTTCGTCGAGGTTAGGCTCGGCACTTACCAGTACATGGGGCCTGTTGTACTGATAATGCACTTTGCACTTCCTATGCAGATTTTGGAGCAGGTAGTGGCTGATCGAGAGGTTGGCTGCAGATTATACAGCTAGGAGACCCAAGGTAGTCATGCTGGCGTCCGTAGGCCCTGGCGTTCCCTTCTACACTTCTATAGTTACTGTTTTACTTTATTTCACAAGCAATTGTAATTTTTTTCGGACAAATGTTTGTAGAAAATCTTAATATGTTCGTGAATTATGACTCCGGTTTAAGGGTAGAATTAGCATGTAAATAAAGTTTATATCTATATATAGCTTCACGTTTATTCCACTTTATTTTGTTTGTTTACTGATAATCACTAAAAATGGAAAATAATTTGCTAAATAACCTCTAACGTTGGCTTGCCTGGCAAGTGTGATGTTAGACGCCATCACAGTCCCAACGGTGGGGATTTCGGGTCGTGACAAGTTGGTATCAGAGCATTAGGTTGCCCAGGTCTCACAATTCACGGACAAGCTTAGTAGAGTCTAGGGGATCGGTACAGAGATGTCTGTTCTTATCTCCCATAAGCTATAAAATTAGGAATAAATTTCACTTTTATTCAACTTTGTCGTGCGAGTTTGTTTACTCAATAGTGATTGAACTCTCCTACTCTTATTCTCTTGTAGATGGCGAGAACGCGTACCGCTTCTTCAGCTAAACAGCAGCCAGAGCCTCCAGCAACAGCTCCTACGAGGGGCAGAAGTCGAGGCCGAGGTCGTGCCCGAGGTAGAGGCAGGGGTAAGGCTCAATCCAAAGCCCGAGCAGCATCCCTAGCCATGAAGCCTCAGGTAGAGTTCGACGAGGAGGTTCCAGCTCAAACTATTCCTGCGGGGCCAGCTCAGGTCCCGGAGGGGTTTATTGCCACCCCAGTGCTTCAGGATGCTTTGGTCCAATTAGTGGGCCTTATGGAGAGTGTGGACCATACTGGCGCATTCCCGATGGCCCCAGCCGTATCTCAGGCTGGAGGAGGAGCCCAGACTCCTGCTACTCACACTCCGGAGCAGATGGCTCCCTAGTTTCAGACTCCGCAGCTTATCCAGTCGGAGTAGTTCAACCGCGCTGCGGCACAGCCCGGTGATGGGTAAGCTATGTATTTTGAGGCTTTATGGAGATTGGATAGGTTCACCAAGCTCTTTCCAGTCCATTTTAGTGGTGCTACTTCAAAACATCCCCAGGAGTATCTTGATAGTTGTCATGAGGTTCTTCGGAACATGGGTATATTGGAGACTAATGGGGTCAACTTTGCTGCTTTTCAGATGACTGGTTCCACTAAGAAATGGTGGAGGGATTATTTGTTAACCAGACCAGCTGGTTCGCCTGCTCTTACTTGGGACTAGTTCACTCATCTCTTCCTAGAGAAGTTTCTACCTATCACCTTGAAAGAGGAGCGCCGTCGTCAGTTCGAGCATCTCCAGTAGGGCAGCATGATTGTTACTCAGTATGAGACTCATTTTGTGGATTAGGCCCGTCATGCTATTCTTCTGCTTCCTACCGAGAGAGAGAGAGAGAGGGTGATGAGGTTTATTGAGGGACTTGCTCAGCCTATTAGATTGCAGATGGCTAAAGAGACTGACTGGGAGCGAGATTTCTTTTCAGGCGGCTGCCAATGTCGCCAAGCGAGTTGAGATGGTTCTTGGACAGGGAGGTCAGGGGTCATACAAGAGACCTCGTCATTCTGGTGGGTTCAACGGTGCCTCGTCTGAAGGCAAGGGTAATTTTGGTAGAGGTCATCCTCCCAGGTCATTCCATTCAGCACTTCAGGCATCCCACAGTGCTTCAGGGAGTCATGGTCCTTATGTGCCTCTTTCTGGAAGCCAGCTTATAGTGCACCACCAGCCCCTATCAGTGCACCTCCTATTCAGAGTTATTATCATGGTCAGCCAGCCCTTTCGGGTCAGTCTCAGTTTCCATAGCCACAGTATCAGGATGGATGTTTCAAGTGTGGTGGTTATGAGCATATCAGGAGGACATGTCCGGGATTATTGGGTGTTCCGCCACAGCATCAGAGTTCTCATGCCATGGTTCCGGTACCAGTCTCTGCACCGCCTGCTCAGCCAGCTAGAGGCAGGGGTCAGGAAACCAGATGTAGGGGCCAGACTATTAGAGGTGCAGGCCCGCTACCTAGAGGCCATCCCAGGTATATGGTTCAGAGTGGTGGGGCCCAACCCCGATGTTATGCTTTCCCAGCCAGACTGAGGTTGAGTCATCCGATTCTGTTGTTACAACTACTGTTTTAGTTTGCAGTAGAGATGCTTCAGTGCTATCTGATCCGGGGTCTACTTACTCCTATGTGTCATCTTATTTTGCTTCATATTTGGTTGTGCCTCGTGATTCTTTGAGTGCCATGTATATGTGTCCACACCCGAGGGGATGCTATTATTGTAGATCGTGCATATCGTTCGTGTGTGGTCACTATTGGGAGTCTCGAGACCAGTGTAGATCTTCTACTCCTCGATATGGTTGATTTTGATGTTATATTGGGTATGGATTGGATATCACCTTATCACACTATATTGGATTATCACGCCAATACAGTGACCTTAGCCCTGTCGGGGTTTTCTCGATTAGAGTGGAGAGGGACTCCTAGCCATTCTACCAGCAGGATTATCTTTTATATGAAGGTTCGGCGTATGGTCGAGAAGGGGTGTTTGGCTTATTTGGCTTATGTTCGTGATTCTACTGCGGAGGTTCCTTCTATGGATTTTGTGCCTGTTGTTCGTGAGTTTCCAGAGGTATTTCCTGCAAACCTGCCAGGGATGCCACCCGACAAGGATATTGATTTTGTATTGATTTATCACCGGGCACTCAGCCCATTTCCATTCCGCCATACTGGATGGCCCCGCCAGAGTTGAAAGAATTGAAGGAACAATTTCAGGATTTTCTTGATAAGGGCTTCATTATACCTAGTGTCTCGCCATGGGGTGCACCGATGTTGTTTGTGAAGAAGAAAGATGGGTCTATGAGGATGTGTATAGATTATCGGCAGTTGAACAAAGTCACCATCAAGAACAAGTATCCATTGCCGAGGATTGATGATTTATTTTATCAGCTTCAGGGTGCCAAGTTTCGAAGATTGATTTGAGATATGGCTACCATTAGTTGAGGATTAGGGCATCCGATGTCCCTAAGACAGCTTTCCGGACGCGGTATGGGCACTATGAGTTTCTGGTGATGTCCTTTGGGTTGACAAATGCCCCAACAACATTTATGGATTTGATGAACCGAGTGTTCAAGCCTTATTTGTACTCCTTTGTGATTGTGTTTATTGATGACATCTTGATATACTCTCGCAGTCGGGAGGAGCATAAGCAGCAACTTAGGATAATGCTCCAGACTCTTAGGCACAACACCTTTGAAGTGCGAGTTTTGGTTAGATTCAGTCGCTTTCTTGGGCCACGTTATATCAACAGAGGGCATTCAGGTAGATCCTAATAAGATTGAGGTAGTCCAGAACTGGCCTAGACCCACTTCAGCCACGGAGATCAGGAGCTTCTTGGGTTTGGCGGGTTATTACCATCGATTTGTAGAGGGGTTTTCATCTATATAATCCCGTTGACCAGTTTGACCCAGAAGGTTGCCCCGTTCATATGGTTAGACGAGTGTGAGGCGAGCTTTCAGAAGCTCAAAATAGCTTTAACTACAGCGCCGGTGTTGGTATTACCATCAGGTTCAGGATCTTACAGTGTATATTATAATGCTTCCCGTGTTGGGCTCGGAGCAGTATTGATGCAGGAGGGCGGCGTGATTGCATATGCATCTCGAAATTTGAAGGTTCATGAGAAAAATTACCTTGTCCATGATTTAGAGTTGGCAGCCATTGCTCATGTGCTGAAGATTTGGAGGCACTATCTTTATGGAGTGTCGTGTGAGGTTTTCACGGATCATCGCAGTCTTCAATATTTGTTCAAGCAAAAGGATCTCAATTTGAGGCAGAGGAGGTGGTTGGAGTTATTGAAAGACTATGATATCACATTTTGTACCATTCCGGGAAGGCCAATGTGGTGGCTGACACATTGAGTAGGAAGGCAGCGAGTATGGGCAGCCTTGTGTTCATTCCAGTCAGTGAGAGGTTGCTAGCATCAGATGTTTAGACTTTGGCCAACCATTTTGTGAGGCTAGATATTTCAGAGCCCAGTCGTGTTCTAGCTTGTATAGTCGCTCAGTCTTCCTTGTTTGAGCGTATCAAAGATCGGCAGTATGATGACCCTCATTTGTTGGTCTTGAGGGACACAGTATGGCACGATGGTTCCAAGCAGGTTACTATTGGAGACGACGGGGTTTTCAGGATGCAGGGTCGCGTGTGTGTGCCTAGTGTTGATGGGCTTCGTGAGTTGAGTCTCGAGGAGGCTCACAGTTATCGGTATTCTATTCACCCGGGCGCCGCCAAGATGTACCAAGACTTGCAGCAGCATTATTGATGGAGGAGGATGAAGAAGGATATAGTCTCTTATGTAGCTCGGTTCCTGAATTGTCAGCAAGTAAAGTATGAGCATCAGAGCCCCGGTGGTTTGCTTTAGCAGATAGATATTCCTAAGTGGAATTGGGAGCATATCACTATGGACTTGTTGTTGGACTCCCACAGACTCAAAGGAAGTTCGATGTCGTTTGGGTCATTATGGATAGGTTGACTAAGTCAGCACACTTCATTCGTGTGGAAGTTACCTATTCTTCGGAGCGGTTGACAGAGATTTATGTTTGTGAGATCGTCCATCTTCACGGTGTGTCAGTCTATCATTTGTGATCGAGGTACGCAGTTCACCTCGCCCTTATGGAGGGCAGTACAACATGAGATTGGTACGCGGGTTGAGTTCAGCACAACATTCCATCTTTAGACGGTCGGGCAGTCCGATCGTACTATTCAGATCTTGGAGGATATGCTCCGCGCATGTATTATAGACTTCGGAGGATTGTGGGATCAGTTCTTTCCCCTTGCAGAGTTCGCCTACAACAACAACTACCAATCGAGCATTCAGATGGTTCCCTATAAGGCATTATATGGTAGACGGTGTCGGTCACCAGTTGGGTGGCTCGGTTGTTGGGTACCGATCTAGTACAGGAGGCCTTGGACAAGGTCAAAATTATACAGGGTCGACTTCGCACAGCTCAATCTAGGAAAAAGAGTTATGCCGACTGTAGGGTTCGTGATGGGGAATTCATGGTCGGGGAGAGGGTGTTGCTTTGGGTATAACCCATGAAGGGTGTCATGAGGTTTGGAAAGAACGACAACTTTATCCCTAGATATATCGGGCCTTTTGAGATTCTCGAGAGAGTGGGAGAGGTGGCTTATAGGCTTGTGTTACCTCCAGGGTTATCAGTAGTTCATCCAGTGTTCCATGTGTCTATGCTCCGGAAGTATCATGGTGATCCGTCCCACGTGTTAGATTTCAGCTATGTCCGTTGGACAAGGATTTGACTTATGAGGAGGAGTCGGTGGCTATTCTAGCCCGATAGGTTCGTCAATTGAGATCAAAGAGTTATCCTTCAGTTCGAGTGCAGTTGAGAGGTCAGCCCGCTGAGGCAGCTACTTGGGAGTCTAAGTCGGATATGCGGAGTAGATATCCCCACCTATTCACCAGTTCAGGTACTTTTCTATGTCCGTTCGAGGACGAATGGTTATTTTAGAGGTGGAGAATGTGATGACCAGATAGGTCATCTCATGTTTTAGAACTAAATTTTGTGTTCCAACTCCATAAATATCTCATTTTAACCTTTCTCGACTTGCGTTCGTAGTCCAGGTATTGACCTGGAAGGCGTATATGAATAAAAATTGATAAAAATAGAAATTTTTGCCTTAAAAGTTGATTTTAGTTGACTTTAGTCGACATTTTCAGTAAATGGACCCGGACCTGTATTTTGACGGTCCCGGTGGGTCCGTGTTGAAATATGGAACCTGGGCCCAGAGTCGAATTCTGAGGTCCCTAGCTCGAGATATGAATTTTTGCTGAAAATTAAATGGTTTTAAGTAGGGGTGGGAAAAAAACCCGAAAAATCGAATTCCGAATTGGACCGAATTAATTTGGTATTTCGGTTTCGTTTTTTCGGTATAATTCGGTATTAAATTTTCAGTTTCGGTATAACGGTACGGTCCTCGGTATTGTATGCAATGCAATGCCTTTGATTAATGTCATGAAGTAAACTTTGTCAACTTACGTATTTTCTGAGACCCATGAACAAATGATAAAATAATAGGACACATGAGGAATCAAAAACATAAGCATCTCTAGCATTTCTATGAGTAGAGTCATTTATGGAAATTGTGCATTTGCTCGTTTCGTTTGTATCGTATGGATCATGCCAAAAAGAAAGAAGGAATAGTGGTGGTGCGTATATAACGTCGTGACCTTTTCCCATATCCTATATACATATAATATACGCGTATATAACGCCATCTGGTGATGTGTCAATGTACATGTATAAATAAATGAAATGCATGAGAAATACGTTAATAAGATTTTCTCGGAATGTTATAAGATTAATATACCTTTCGGATAACTTTATCAACTACGTAATTTTCCGATACCTATGAATAGAAGATACAATGATAATTCACATGGGAAATCAAGAACATAGGCACCCCTAGTAATTCATATGAATAGAGTCATTTGTGAAAGTTGCGTATTTGCTCGTTTTGTTTGTATCGTATGGATCATGCCAAAAAGAAAGAAGGGATAGACGTCACATACCTGAACCAATTATCTTGACAATCCTTCTAACACACGCCAATCGCGACGAAACACGTAACGGCAAGATTGAAATAGGGAACAATCTGTATGATATTCTTGAGAAAAATTGCATCGTACTCCCTTAGAATCGCAAATCCCATGTTGCTATAGTATTAAATAGTCTTCGTATGAAATGTTTGAAGCAATTATGTTGTTATTGCAAATCCTCTTCCTTGCTGAAGCTTCACCCATTACTTAGATGTAAACATCTCCATTTGTGAATTAGAGAAGTTTTTAAGGCTTGGTGGTGTGGGGGCCACTTTGATAATATGACTAAGCCACCAATCTCTCTTAATGTGCGACCTTATAATGTGGACTTGCGGGTCACAATTTGGCTGCCACATTAAGGCTTATCCAAAAGCCTTAATTAATCACCCATCAATTCCTTGATTAACTAGTTAATCTCTCATTAACCAATAATTAACCAATTACCCACATTATTAAGAATTATCTCAAATTACTTAAAATACTACTCACTTTTAACACACTTTATGTACCCTACTGTCATGGTCATGGGGGTACCTTTTATGGCACTAGTTCATAAATACCGGGTATTACAGCTCGGATCGTATTATATCTCAAATTGATAACCTTCAACGAAACACATTTTCTTTGATTCGTTTACCCTTTAACCTTCAAGGCACTTACTTATCACCTGTTATAAATAGAATAAATTCCCATAACCTCAAAATAATCTCATTCCTGAGCCTGCGTCGATTAACTTACGACAAAACTTTAACGTACGAAAACGCAAAATGTAACATCCTTCCCCTTAGAAACATTCGTCTTCGAATGTTTATCTTCACCGGATCCATATAAATTTTGGCAGAGTCACCTTTGTAATAGTACTACTATCAATCCTTCATGTAGAGAACTCAAAAATTCTGTTACATCCCATATTTTCGTACTTGAAAGTATGCCATAAGTAAATTGATGAGAGGATCGAAAATGAGATGTTATATCCCGCATTTTCGTACGATAAAATCTCGTCGTGAGTTAATCGACGTAATTTCGGGAATGAGATTATTTTAAGATTATAAGCATTATGCTATTTCAAACAAGTGATTAGTAAATTCGTAAAGGTGAGAGGGTAAGTTTCGTCGAAGTTTGAAAATTTGGGATAAAATACGATCTGGAACTGTAATACCGATATTTATGTGCTAGTACCATACAAGGTACCACATGACCATGATAGTAAGTGGATAAAGTGTGTTAAAAGTAAGTAGTATTTTAGGTAATTTGATGTAATTCTTAATTATGTGAATAATTGGGTAATTATAGATTTTTAGTAGGAGATTAATTAAGTAATTAAGATAATTAGGTAATTAAGATAATTTGGATAAGGATAAACCCCCAAACGTGGCAGCCAATCACCCAACCTAATGACTCCTAAGTTATTAAGGTAAGGTGGCCTAATTAGGGGCCTTTAGGAAAGGATGAGTCATCCTAGTGGGGAACACACCTAAAGGATAAAAGTAACTTCTCTAATAACCAAAATGGTTTGTTCATCTCTACTAATTCAAGAGAGAAATCTTCAGCAAAGATGTTGATTTGCAATAGCAACATAATTGCTTCAAACGTTTCATACAAGACTATTTAACGAGGGATTTTGCAATTCTAAGGAAGTACGGTGCAATCTTTCGCAAGAATATCATACGGATTTTTCCTTACTTCGATTCGTTGTTACGTGTTGTCGTAATTGACGTGTGTTAGAGGGATTGTCAAGAGAATCGGCTCAGGTATGTTAAGGTTATCCCTTCTTTCCTTTTTGGCATGACCTATATGATTCAAACGAAACGAGAAAATGCACAACTTCCATAAATGACTCTATTCATAGTAGTATTAGAGGTGCCTATGTTCTTGAATTCCCATATGTATTATTATTCTATCGTCTGTTCATGGGTCTCAGGAAATACGTAAGTTGATAAAGTTTATTTCATGATATTAATCAGAGGCATAATCGTCTTATGACGTTCTGAAAGATTTTATTGACGCACTTCTCATGCATGACATTCATTTATACATGCACATTTACCCAAGACCAGATGGCTTTATATACGCGTATATATGTATATATATGTATATGGGATATGGGAAAAGGTTACGGCGTTATATACGCACCACCACCTGATCAGCTGGCGTTGATGATTTTGCCCATAGTGGCCGAGATGATATGATGGGATGCCCTCAGAGGCTTGATGATGTTATGTACACCTATACCTATGCATGGCATGACATTTATACGCATATGCATGGTATTATAGATATTAATGATTCACAGAGATATTCGGACTTACATGTTGAGTCTTTTACTCCATATTTTTGTCATGTCTATTGTTTACTGATTTTCATTCCTTACATACTCGGTATATTATTTGTACTGACGTCCCTTTTTCCTGGGGACGTTGTGTTTCATGCCCGCAGGTCCCGATAGACAGGTTGAGAGTCCTTCAAGTAGGCTATCAGCTCAGCGAAAAATGTTTGTACGCTTTGTTTGCTCCGGAGTTGCTTATTTGGTCAGTATGATTTAGACATGTATTGATTGGTATGCCGGGGCCCTGTCCCAGCCTTATGACGTTTATGTACTCTTAGAGGCTTGTACACGTATTTCATGTATATGAAAGATTGTATGGCCTTGTCGGCCTATGTTCAATGTACGAGTGATTATTTTGGCCTTATAGGCCCATACGTCATATGTATAAGTCAGTATGTCAGGTTGGGTCGTTTTATGTCTAGTGTTCCCTCATGCTTTATTTGTGTACCTCATACGGCCCTTCAGGACCATTTACCCATGTTGATGTAATGAGAAAGATATGTTACGTCGTTACTCGGTCGAGTAAGGCACCGAATGCCCGTCGTGACCCATCGGTTTGGATCGTGAAAAAAGTGGTATCAGAGCAGTTCTGTCCTAGGGAGTCTACAAGCCGTATCTAGTAGAGTCTTGTTTATGGGTGTATTGTGCACCACACATATAAGCAGGAGGCTACATGGCATTCAGGACTGTCACTCTTTCTTCTCTCGATCGTGTGGTAGAGCTCACTTATAAGAATCAAAATTCCTAACTTTTATTTTATTCGTAATAAGACGATACCTACATCCAGAAAGACAGTTGGTAAGGGATTAAATGTGGTTATGGAAGAGTTGATTCAGAGGAACTCGATTTTTCATGATGGTTATGATAAGTATTGTAAGGTCTTCAGTAGATCATGTGTGTACTAAGACGTGTAAGCCTCTTGATAAGAAGCCTTAAGGCAAGAATATCTATCTACCTTTATGGTAAAAGTCAATGAGAGATTCAAAAGATAGATACAAGTTTCAACAAGCAAAAGAAGCAAGATGAAGAAGGGTACGAGGTGCCCAGTTAATAAAGATTATCAGTATTTACTATTCAGGCAGAAGAATATAAGACTTTTGAGTTGCCGTCAATAATAACAAAGGTATGTACAATTGTCCACACCCATCTCATTTATGCCCTATGGGAGCTAACAGAAATAGGATAAGAGAAGGACGGATATCAGGATCCAGCTGGGGTGAGAGTAACCCAAAATATTGAATGGATTGTTTGCGTTAGTTGACATTTCTGAAGGATATTGCAAACGTGCTAATAGATGGTGCACTCTAAAATAATACAGCTAGATATGAGTACTACAAGGATAGGCACTGGAATCCTGGAAGGGATATTTATTACCTTAGTGTGGCTCCCATCCCTAGTAGAGAGAAAATGTTAGGCAACCCGAAGAGCCAGCAAATGGAGCAAGGGGAGCAAGCAAAAGAATGTCTTGTTAAAGTTTTCAGAATAAAGTGATAGACAAAAATATTAGAAGTGAAATAAGAAGAGAGATAATGAAGAATTATGAGTAAGATGTGATACATGGATGACCACGGTAGATAAAAAAATGACAGTACTACAGAGTTTATACTCAAGTAAAGGAAGGGACGAGGGGTGACAGGCCTTGAGACAACAAAAGAGTATAGGCCATAAAGTCATATCCTCATTTCGACAAATAAGTTTGTGACTCTAACGTGATTACCAGAAGGAAAAGTTAGACCCCGGAGTAATAGAAATCAGTATGGACTGGGAACAAGATAAATTAAACATAAATTAGGGATTGAGTGATTTGATAACAGTCAACATCACGAGAATTTTAGAGATCGCGTCCCTGCGATAATAGAATGGACGATAGAAGAATACCCTTTAAAGGTCATTCAGGAAGACGGTTCCCTAAAGCAAGCAATGTGAGCAAAGATAAGCTTAAGGGACTATGTGCGCCAGTTACACTAAGTGCCACCCTCGTGAGTAAGGATTTTTGTTATAAGGTATAGAAGGATTACCGCAAGGCGGGCAAGGATCATCGATGATATGGAAAGACGCCGAAGATGAAGAGATAAAACATTTATAGGTAGATCGTTGTAGCGCTAAATCTTAGTACTCCCCTAAAGGGGGAATATAGAGTGATGTGGCATTAAGTCAGACTTAAGTGGTTCTAGTAACTATGGAATGATCAAGGAAGAATGCGATAAAAATGAGCATGGGATGAGGTTGCACTTATTCAAATCTTGCAGATATGCTACGATTCTAGAACATTATCTAAGCACGACGTCAAGGAAAGGAAGTAAGAATTACTGCCCGGGATGTTATTGATAAATAAGGAGCCAATGCGAGGGTTAAGTTAAGACAAAGGAAATAACCCAAGAAAAAATTACGCAGAATATTGATATGAGAATGGGCCAACGAGTAGTTAGTAGTTGATTCAGGAAGAGCCTAGTTATGGCTAGACAAGAGGATACAGACAAATCAGCAGATCGTGCAAAATAAAATAGTGAACCCCAACATAGTGAATTTAGCCTCGGATTTATGACATTGTAATCCTTGAGAAATATTCAGATAGGAGTTAGGTTAGTTAAAGATACCGTATGAGTGTTACCGGAAAAAAAAAAAGAGTGCCACTGGGAAGACAGTCAAAATATCAGTTCAAATGCAACCCTACAAGCACAAGGGCATAGAGATAAGTAACTACGAATAATTATAGGCGAGGAATGACATCAAAAATTCCGTCGAGTATACGATGTAATAAGCACGCAGCTTTGCAAGAGTTAGAGGGTCCTCCCTAAGTACTACAACGAAAGATTGGCTGAGGAAATAAGGAAGAAGGCTTCAACTTAAGCATTGTGACCTAAAGAGGAAATGGTCTTGTAATAACACTATCACAACAACATTGTACGCACTCCATAAGAAAGTGGCACCTATCGTGGCTAATGAACGGGAAGATGAAAAAAAAATCAAAAGTAGTATTCGAGATCATATGACTTGCACGCAAATTTCGGCATGCATGGGAACTAAGATACGCTAAGTATGCACGTACAAGGAGGCAGAAAGACCAGGAAAGGTAATAACTTATGTTTAAAAGAAAGTTGATAAGGAACGAAAGGAATTATTCGATCAATGATCCAGAGTCAGTTACATTATGAACGCACTTAAGATTTCGGAGTATTATCCATGCATCCTATATGTTGACAATCATATAGCCGTAGAGGATTCTGGTATAAGTTAAAAAAAAAAAGAATTGATTCTAGATCATAGATAAAGGATTGAATTGTTAAAAGATTGTATCATGGATATTCCATAGCGTCCATGAAAGGCTAAAGTAATAACTAATACCATGAGCCGCGTATCAAAAGATAGCTTAAGCCTATATGAAGGCTTATCAGAAGGAAGAGGAAACTAAAGAGTTACATCAACCAAGTAAATCAGGAGTCTGATTATTGGACCCAGAAAATTATAGACCTCATTATTGAGAACATTGAAGGATCATTCTTAAATATCACAGGTACAAGAGAGATAGTACAACAACCATATTCTATAATGGCTCTACGATAAAGCCAGTTAGAAGTATCAGCCTCATAAGAAGTCGGTATGAAGCTCCCACCGGATTGTGTAATACCCGGTATTTATGGACTAGTACCATAAAAGGTACCACATGACCATGATAGTAAGTGTATAAAGTTTGTTAGAAATTAGTAGTATTTTAGGTAATTTGAGATAATTCTTAATTATGTGGATAATTGGGTAATTATATATTTTTAGTGGGAGATTAATTAAGTAATTTAGCTAATTAGGTAGTTAAGATAATTTGGATAAGGCTAATCCCCCCAAATGATAAGGCTAAACCCCCCAAACGTGGCAGCCAATCACCCCAACCTAATGACTCCTAAGTTATTAAGGTAAGGTGGCCTAATTAGGGGCCTTCTTTAGATAAGGATGAGTTATCCTAGTGGTGCCCACACCTAAAGGATAAAAATAACTTCTCTAATCACCAAAATGGTTTGCTCATCTCTACTAATTCAAGAGAGGAAGCTTCATCAAAGATGTTGATTTGCAATAGCAGCATAATTGCTTCAAACATTTCATACAAGACTATTTAACGAGGGATTTTGTGATTCTAAGGAAGCACGGTGCAATCATTATCAAGAATATCATACAGATTTTTCCTTACTTCGATCCGATGTTACGTGTTGTCGCAATTGACGTGTGTTAGAGGGATTGTCAAGAGAATCGGCTCAGGGATGTTAAGGTTATCCCTTATTTCCTTTTTGGCATGACCTGTACGATACAAACGAAACAAGCAAATGCACAACTTCCATAAATGACTCTATTCATAGTAGTATTAGAGGTGCCTATGTTCTTGAATTCCATATGTCTTATTATTCTATCGTCTTTTCATGGGTCTTAGGAAATACATAAATTTTATTTCATGATATTTAATCAGAGGCATAATCGTCTTAGGACGTTCTGAAAGATTTTATTAACGCATTTCTCATGCATGACACTCATTTATACATGCACAGACCCAAGACCAGATGGCATTATATATGCGTATATATGTATATATATATATATATATATGTATATGGGATATGGAAAAAGGTTACGGCATTATATACGCACCACCACCTGATCAGCTGGTGTTGATGATTTTGCTCATAGTGGCTGAGATGATATGATGGGATGCCCTCAGAGGCTTGATGATGTTACGTACACCTATACATATGCATGGCATGACATTTATATGCATATGCATGGCATTATAAATATTAATGATTCACAGAGTTATTTAGACTTACATGTTGAGTCTTTTACTCCATGTTTCTCTCATGTCTATTGTTTTCTGATTTTCATTCCTTACATACTCGGTACATTATTTGTACTGACGTCCCTTTTGCCTGGGGACACTACTTTTCATGCCCGCAGGTCCCGATAGACAGGTTGAGAGTCCTCCAAGTAGGCTATCAGCTCAGGGGAAAATGTTCGTACGCTCCATTTGCTCCGGAGTTGCTTATTTGGTCAGTATGATTTAGACATGTATTGATTGGTATGTCGGGGCCCTATCCCGGCCTTATGACGTTTATGTACTCTTAGAGGCTTGTATACGTATGTCATGTATATGAAATATTGTATGGACTTGTCGGCCTATATTTAGTGTACGAGTGATTATTTTGGCCTTATAGGCCCATACGTCACATGTATTAGTCAGTATATCAGGTTGGGTAGTTTTATGTCGAGTGTTCCCTCATGCTTTATTCTTGTTACCTCATACGGACCTTTTGGACCATCGATTTGGGTCGTGAAAAATTCAACGCCATATATTGCCACAATCATCGATCACGACAACGGCCTCACACGCCTAGTGGAAATAATTAACACAAGAATACATAATCATACCTTACGGCTGTGATGTCTTAGTTGGATCCTTCTCTGGAAGAGGAAATAAGTGAGGATACCTAGAATTCATGCCTTCTTCGGCTTCCCAAGTCATTTCTTCCATATTATTGTTTCTCCAAAGTACCTCCACCGAAGCTATGTCTTTAGTCATCAATCTCTGAACCTGTCTATCTAGTATAGCAATGGGATTTTCCTCATACGATAGATGCTCTGTGACCTGAACTTCATCAACTGATATGACCCTGGAAGGATCTCCGGTACATTTATGAAGCATAGACACATGAAAGACTGGATGTAGAGACTCCAAGTCAAAAGGCAAGTCTAACTCATATGCTACCTAGCCTACCTTGTGTATGATCTTATATGGTTCAATGTACCAAGGGCTAAGTTTTCTTTCCCTTCCTTATTTCAGAACTTCATAAATCCTTTCATCGGTGATACCTTTAGGAATACCCAAACGTGAACCTGGAACTCAAAGTCTCGCCGTTGATTATTCGCATAAGACTTCTGACAGCTTTGAGCTGCTAATAGCCTTTCCTGTATAAGCTTAATCTTCTCGATTGCATATTGTACCATTTCTGGTCCTATTAACTTGGTTTCCCCGACATCGAACCATCCTATAGGCGACCTACACTTCCGTCCATAAAGAGCTTCGTATGGAGCCATATGAATACCAGAATGATAACTATTATTATAAGCGAACTCAATAAGCGGCAGATGATCATCCCAGCTACCCTTGAAGTCTATCACACAAGCCTTTAACATATCCTCAAGTGTCTGAATAGTACGATCAGCTTGTCTGTCTGTCTGGGGATGAAATGTTGTACTAAGACTTACCTGAGTCCCCAATTCTCTTTGGAAAGACCTCCAGAAATTAGATGTAAAATGAGCTCCTCTATCTGAGATAATAGATATAGGGAAACCATGAAGTCGCACTATCTCCTTAATGTAAAGCCTTGCATAATCCTCTGCGCAATATGTAGTTCTAACAGGCAGAAAATGGGCTGATTTTTTAAGTCTATCAACAATCACCCATATAGAATCGAACTTACGTTGGGTACGAGGTAAGCCTACGATGAAATACATATTGATTACTTCCCACTTCCAAGTCGGAATCTCTATAGCCTGCAATAATCCACCGGCTTTTTGATGCTCAATCTTAATTGCTGACAGTTAGGGCACTGGGCAACAAACTCTGCTATATCCTTTTTCATCTCGTCCCACCAATATATTTCTCTTGATATTATGATACATCTTTGTTGCTCCTGGATGGATAGAATAACGAGAATAGTGATTTTTCCCATAACCTGCCAACGTAGCCTTGCAACAATAGGGAAACATAATCGTCCTCGATATCTGAGGACCCCATCTTCTGAATCTCAAACGGTGTCTCGTCCTTCTGAGGGGTTGTTTGTATCCCTATAATGAGCTAACACAGGATCCTTGTATTGGTGTTCCTTCACTTTAGTTACTAAAGAGGATGTTGTCGTGTCCCGAATAGTAATTTCAGTATCGCCTGAATCCAGTAATCGAACTCCAAGACTAGCTAGCTGATGAATCCCATGGGCTATTCCCCTCTTCGTTGGCTATAAATATGACAGTCTACCTATAGATCTACGACTGAGGGCGTCGGCTACTACATTCGCCTTCCCCGAATGGTATAAAATATCAACATCATAGTCTTTAAGTAGCTCCAACCATCTCCTTTGGAATAAATTCAATTCCTTTTGCTTGAAGATATACTGAAGGCTCTTATGATCCATATAGATATCAGCACGAATGCCATACAAATAGTCCCTCCACATATTTAGTGCATGAATCACCGCGGCTAACTCTAAATCGTGGGTCGGGTAATTCTTCTCGTGCTTTCTTAGTTGTCTAGAAGCATAAGCTACAACCTTGCCATGATGCATCAGCACACAACCTAATACCACACCCGAAGCGTCACAATAGATAACATAACCATTGGTTCCATCTGGGAGTATTAGAACTAGTGCTGAAGTTAGTCTATCCTTCAATGCCTGGAAAATCCATTCGTAAGCATCAGCCTATTGAAACTTAGCTCCCTTCTGAGTCAAATTACACGAGTATTCTAATCTTTTACAATTTATGAAATCCCCTTTTTTCTTTTCTTTTTTTCAAATCATTACTCGATCGAAGGCTCAAACGCCATCCTTTATCTATCACAATTACGCCCTTATTCCACTATAGGGCAGCATTATATCCCTTCTAAATACTACTAGTCTTAGACTCCTTTGAGTTCATTCAGGCTATATTGAGCTTTCTATAACTTAGAGAAACCATCATCTCTCTTATTTTCATGAGCTTAATCCCAAGGACTTACCCATTCTCGTCACCTTCTCACTCACATTTTCGTATCCTTACTCTTGTCTTCCTAAAACCTACACCTATCTATTTATACTTTTTTCGCAACCTTCCTTCAACTTGATTGCACCATAGATTTCCTTATGTTATTCTGGAACATCAAGCGAGACATCACATCGTCACCACTTTTGCCAAAGGTGCTGAAAGAGAAGAAAATCCCTTTACAAGTTTCCTGTAATAACCTGCCAAACCGAGAAAGCTACGAACCTCCGTCAGTGTCGTGGGTCTAGTCCAAGTATTTAATGCTTCAATATTTTGTTTATCAACCTGGATACCTTCACCTGAAAGAATATGCCCAAGGAAAGCGACAAAATCTTTTCCATACAACTTCCCTGTTTGTCGAACTTTGAGCACATTATGCAAATGATTTGCGTGCTCAGTCTCTGAACGAGAATAAACCAATATATCGTTGATAAATATAATGTCGTAAAATTTTTCCATATTCCATATACATATAATATACGGTATATAACGTCATCTAGTCATGGATCAATGTACATGTATAAATGAATGAAATGCATGAGAAACACGTTAATAAGATTTTCTCGGAATGTTATAAGATTAATATACCTTTAGGATAACTTTATCAACTATGTATTTTTCTGAGACCCATGAACAGAAGATATATTGATAATTCACATGGGAAATCAAGAACATAGGCATCCCTAGTAATTCTATGAATAGACTCATCTATGAAAGTTGTGCATTTGATCGTTTCGTTTGTATTGTATGGATCATGCCAAAAAGAAAGAAGGGATAGCATTCACATACCTAAACTCTTGACAATCCTTCTAACACACGCCAATCGCGACGAAACACGTAACAACAAGATCGAAATAGGGAACAATCCGTATGATATTCTTGAGAAAGATTGCACCGTACTCCCTTAGAATCACAAATCCCACGTTGCTATAGTATTAAATAGCCTTTGTATGAAATGTTTGAAGCAATTAAGTTGCTATTGTAAATCATCATCCTTGTTGAAGCTTCACCCATTACTTAGATGTAAACATCCCCATTTGTGAATTAGAGAGGTTTTTAAGGCTTGGTGGTACCCACTTTGATAAGATGACCAAGCCACCAATCTCTCTTAATGTGCCATATTATAATGTGGACTTAGGAGCCACAATTTGGCTGCCACGTTAAGGCTTATCCAAAAACCTTAATTAATCACCCACCAATTCCTTAATTAACTAGTTAATCTCCCATTAACCAATAATTAACCAATTACCCACATAATAAAGAATTATCTCAAATTACTTAAAATACTACTCACTTTTAACACACTTTATGTACCCTATCGTGGTAATGGGGTGCCTTGTATGGCACTACTCTATAAATGTCGGGTATTTATGGCTCAGATCGTATTATATCCCAAATTGACAACCTTCAACGAAACTCATTTTCTTTGATTCGTTTACCCTTTAACCTTCATGGCACTTACTTATCGCCTGTTATAAATAGCATAAATGCCTATAACCTCAAAATAATCTCATTCCCTAGACTACGTCGATTAACTTACGAGGAAACTTTAACGTACGAAAACGTAAAATATAACAGGAAGATCCATCCCGGAATATATACATCAACCGACCATCAGTCACTCAGTACTTTGGGCCAAATCCAGCCCATGGGGAAGGTCCATCCCCAGGTATATAAATGCTTCGAACACGATCCATGTCAAGGGAAGATTCATCCCTCAATATAATCAACCGCGCTCACTGGGTGTGTGTGCAGATTTCGAAGGGGCTCCTTCATCCCAAGCGTTATATCAAGCCAATCATGGCACAAATCAGTATAAATTGTTGCGGCATGCAATCCGGTCCTATAATATAATCAATGTAACATGTTGTGGTATGCGGCCCGATCCCATAATATCACTCACACTCAGGCCCTCGACCTCACTTAGTCATCAATCTCTCAAGTCTCTCGGGCTCACACTACCATGAAACTAGCCCAAAATGATGATATGATGTGTCAATAAATGGTACAGAGACAGAGATATAATATGCATATGAATGCGTATGACTGAGTATGTTGCAATGAAAACTGATAATTCAACTGCAGAAATGACCTTTGTAGGTCCCAACAGGATAAGCATGTAGCCTAGACATGGTTCCTAACATGGATCACAACTCAATAGCTCAAGAACGTAGAAGTTTCATGGTTACAGTTAAGACCATGTAACTACACAGTACCGCAGAAATACCGGAATTACAATTTACATAGTGCACGCCCGTCACCTAGTTTGTGCGTCACCTCAACACCAATCACATATCACGTAATTCCGGATTTCATACCCTCAACACCAAGTTTAGAAGTGTTACTTACCTCGGATGAGCCAATCCCAATACCGAGCAAGCCGAGCGATGCTCCAAAAATGCCATCTCGCGCGTTCCGACCTTCGAACGGCTCGAAACTAACCAAAAACAACTCAAATACATCAAATAATTCTAAAGGAACCAATCTCAATCGAAAAAGGTCAAATCTTGAATCAAAAACCCAAAATCGGCAAAAAAGTCTAACACGGGCCCGCACCTCGGAACCCGACAAAACTTATAAAATTCCAACCATACTAGTTTCACTCATATCTGACTCCAAATTGGTGTTCAACACTCGAAAATTCGCTTTATGAAATTTTTGGCTAAGACCCCCAACTTCCTCTTTAAAATTCACAATCCAATTAGCAAAAACGAAGATAGATTCACGAAATATAATCAAAACCGAGTGTAGAATGCTTACCCCAATCCTTTGATGAAAATTGCTTCAAAAATCGCCTCAATCCGAGTCCCACAACTCAAATATGATAAAAGAACCCAAAACCTCAATATATAGCTTCTACCTAGGCATCTTTGCTTTTGCGAACAAATTAGCTGATTTTGCGGCGTCGTTTCTGCGACATAACCTCTGCTTCTGCGGAATTAGCTGAGAACTCGACCCTCGCACCAACGAAAGTATCCGCTTCTGCGACATCGCAGGTGCGAGCCACCATCTGCACCTGTGCAATACCTCGCTCCTGTGCTCCATCACTTCGCACCTGCGCATCCGCATATGAGCTCCAAGTCTCCGCTTCTGCAGCCATACACTGGGATAGCAATTCCGCTTTTACGCCTTCATCTTCGCATATGCGGCCATCGCACCTGCGCCCAGTGGTCCGCAGGTGCGATCACACCAGAACAGACCTGCCTAGCCTTAACAAAATGATCTGAAATGATGCAAACCTCATCTAAAACATATGCGAGCCCCTCGGGACCCCAACCAAGTATACCAACAAGTCCCATAACATGACATAGACCTACTCAAGGCCTCAAAATAGACATAAAAACATCAAAATGACGAATCGCACCTCAAATGAAAGTCTATGAACTTTGAACTTCCAAATTTCCAAAACTCGCGCCGAAACATATCAAATCAAACCGGAATGAACCCAAATTTTTCACACAAGTCCCGAATATCATAACGAAGCTATCCCAATTTCCGGAACCACAATCCTAATCTGATATCCTCAAAGCCAACTTCCAGTCAAACTTATGAACTCTCCAAACCTTCAAATTTCCAATTTTCGCCAATTTGTGCTGAAACCTTCCAAAAATATCCAAATGCAAATCCGGGAAAACGTCCGAGTCCAAAATCACCATTCGGGCCTATCGAAACAATAAAAACTCCATTTCGGGGTCAACTTCACAAAAGTCAAACTTTGTCAACTCTTCCAACTTAAAGCCTCAACAATGAACTTCATTCCAAATCGATTTCGAATAACCTGAAAACCAAAACCGAGAATTCACATAAGTCATAATACATCATATGGAGCTACTCATGCCTGCAAGATACCGAGCAAAGTGTAAATACTCAAAACGACCTGTCGGGTCATCACACTTTCCTTGCCCTCTTGGGCCTCTTCAAGCATGGACTCGGTATAGGAGGGAGTCTCGATGATGTCTATCACACTAGTCGCCTCCTTTGGAATAGAAACGACTTCTCGGGAGGTCACAGCCCCCGTATCCATTTCGGACTCTCGAGTCGGAGGGGATCGACCTCGTGGCTTCTTTCCTCGGTTGTCTGCTGCTCCTCGGCAGGGGTCAATCTATGAATGAAAAAGATGTCGTCTTCTAGACTCATCCCTGAGCCGACAAAGTGAGTCACCAGTAGTTGGGACTTAGTATTCTTCTTGGGATTACGAGTCCGGATAGCCGCCCTCTTTTTTATCTTCACATCGGGGTCTGGGGAACCCGAGGTTTTTCTTTTCCTCTTCTTCTCCTCTGCGGCAATCCTAAAACTGAGAGATCAATGGAAAAAGACACATCATCGTCCCCATCCAGCGACCTAAGTTCGATGGTCTTTGGCAAACCTGCGAAGGAAAGGGAAAAAAGTGACCATTATGCAAGTTTGGGGCATAGTAATAACTATTCAGGGGAGAGCCTTACCATGAGAACGGGCCTCCCATCTGCCCTTTGAAAGTTTGCGCCATGCGCGCTCATAGTAGTACATCTGCTTGCAGATCCTTTGATCCACTCCTTGAGCTGGGGGACCACGTTAGGAACCCCAGCAACAACTGCACGATCATGAATATCGGTGATGAGAAAAGAAATAAAGGAAAGTTGACGCTTAAGGAAAGACTACACTTACGAGATGCATTACATTTCTCGGGGAATGGCAGAAACTCGGAGGGGATTAGATCTTCATTTTAAACCTAAAAATAACTCCCCAGCCAACCTCGGTCTCGATCGCGTCGATGCTCGAAAAGGGAGCCTTGCTGGCTCGGCGAACAAACTTGATTGGCCCCCCTCAAAAAATTTAGGGATTGTAAAAACGGAGTAGGTGGTCGAGGGTGAACCGAGGAGATTAGGTTTTGTTCACAAAATGACATAAGAGGATCACGATCCTCCAAAGGGACGGGTGGATTTTCCCGAGGCACACTTCGTACCTTTACAAAAGGCCAGGACTACTAGGTCTATCAAGACCACCGTGAAAGGATAAGTGTAAAAACTTAAATACCACTCCACATGGGTAGTAATATCATCCTTGGGCCGGGAACAACCACGTCCTTGCCTTCCCATTTATAGTCCTCTCAGACTATGGGAAGGGTATCTTCAGTAATGGAGCATATGTATCTCCATGATTCTTCATATCGGTCTTGTTTGGCGGAGGCCTTCTCGACCTTGAAGTCATGCTCGATTGAACACCCCTCGGGTATAAAGCTTTTCATGGGAGGCTTTGCAGCCACCTCGGGAGCAACTACTTCGGCATTTGTGGCTGGGTGGGAAGATAAAGGGGCAGCCTGCTAAGGAACTGATTTGGAAGTTATAGCCATCTTAATCTGGAAAGTATGAAGATTTGAAGAAAAAAATATGAAGATTTGAAGAAATAAGTATGAAGGTTGAAGAAAAGAGTATGAAATTTGAAAGCCGGATGAATATCTGGGAAGAAACCTAAGAACAATTATGAAGATTTGAAAATCAAAGATAAAGATATGAAAATTTGAAAAAGTATAAAACCGCTAGAAAATTTGAAGGTAAAAGCTAGAATCGAAAAGTGAAAGATGTATAAAAGGTCGAAGCTTTTATAGAGGAAAATGTAATCAATACGCGATGTTTCACATTCGTAGGTGACCATTTGATGATCGACACGTGTCTGAAGTCAGAACGACGCGATTGATGGGACGTTTCGGCTTATCCGTCATCTCGATTGTAACGTACGAAGGAAGGAACCGGTGTTCATCTATCATTTCCCGTTGTTTCGGCAAACCTACTCTCTGCAAAATGAGGGGACTATCCATATACGGGTGAAACCAAGGTTATTGCATACCTCGATCTCCCGGGGTTTCAAGCGAAGCAAGAATATGACTACAAATGATCGGAATCGAAGTTAGGAACTTCTTGTACTAAGGCCCGATTGTAGTGCTCGTCACCGGGTCCGATAAGACAAGGTTCCCCAAACCTAGTACAAGCTCCAAGACCTCAAAAAGCATGGCAACGATTGCACACAACTAACAGAAGACTTTGATATCCGCACCCAACCGGATATCACGGCGCAGATCTCGCCTGATGTCGATAGGGTATCAGTAATTGACGAGAAAGGAGGATTTTGACCTTTTTTAGGATTGTACTAGGGATGAAATTCTCCTACTATATAAAGGGGAAGATTTTTATTCAATAAACATATTGTAACACACATATCAAGGCAATACAAGCTTATTTCTCTACTTCTTAGCTATTGAAAAGTTCTTATTTTAATCATAATTCTTCATATAAGTTTGGCTTCAAATCAAGGGTATTATTCAGCTTAAATCCGAGCCCGGCCTTAACGTCACAACTGGTTTGGTTATCTTTTTATCTTTAATTCGTTTATCTAACATTCTTGATTACTTATGTTGAATCGATCCACATATTCTTAAAATCGCGTACAAATTCAATTATTATTCATTTTAAGGGTAAACACAAAGAACAGTTTTAACATGAGGGAACTACACTGTATACCCACAAAAACCAAAATATTTACCCTCTTTTACCCATTTTGAAAATAGTTACAATATCCACCTACCCTACCCATATTAATTACTCGACCTGCCTATCATTCTTCCTATATAATTTTATAGTTAAAGTTGACTTATATATTGATAACACAAAGGTTGGGAGATCCAAGAACTTAAAGAAAATAAGTTGAAGAAATGCGGAAGCAGTAAAGAAATGCAATGGAATTGAGAAACTAAGAAAAATAAACTAGATATGTGGAAGTTCAAGGAAAGATCCAAGAATCCCGAGATTATGTTAATCTAGATTTTGACAAGATCTTAATGACAACAAGTTGGTTATGAAACCAGTTGCCTTCACTAGAGATAAGCTAATCAAGAATTAGATTCGGATCTTGACTTCTAGTCTGGAATAACTTACGACAACAACTAGTAAAAGAAACTAATCGCCTTCGAACAATATCAAAAGATATCACAAGAAAGAAAATTATCTTACTACCTTAAGCTATGAACTAGTTAAGGTTGCAAGATAAATCTCAAAGTAAAGTTCACAAAGGTTCAAAAGAACTCATAATAATAATATTAATCTTCAATTTCTTCTCTACAATGAAAGACAAGGACCCCTTTATATAGTAGTAAAGAAGGAGCTAGTCAAGACTTCAATAAATGAGAATTATATTTCCTAGAAGCATAGAAAACTACACACATTAAGACCAATGTCGTCAACATACACATAGACCAATGCAAGTCAACATAGATTAAAATAACTATTAAATATATATTCTAGAAACTATTTTTGGGCTTATTTGGGCTGCTGAAAATTCCTCTTTTTTGGGGCATATTTGGGCCATATTCCATATCCTCTTGGACTTTAATTTGGGCCTCCAAATAATTGTAAGACTTGTCCCAAAGATCCTTCTTTTGCTGGAGCTCTTCTTCTATCATAAGACACTTTTTAATTGCCAATTGAAGCCCATTAAGCTTGTCTTGAAATTTCTTTGTTTGAGACCTTGTCATGGGCCTTCTTAAAGCTTCCAGAGCTTCATCCTTCTCTTTTAATGATGTTGAGCTTCCATGGATGCTATCATTCCCCTCTTTTTGAAGAGAATTCGTCCTCGAATTCAAGCCTATATCAAACAAAGAAAGATCAAAAACATTGAAGGTAGCACTAACTTGATATTCACTAGGAAGGTCAAGTTTATAAGCATTGTCTCCAATCCTTTCAAGGACTTCAAATGGCCCATCTCCTCTTGGATCTAATTTGGATCTTCGTTTGGCAGGAAATCTTTCCTTCCTAAAATGCACCCAAACTAAATCTCCAGGCTTAAAAATAACAGATTTTCGCCCCTTATTTCTTCATAAGGCAGTTTGTTCATTCTTCTGTTCAATTGCAAGCCATGTATGTTCATGAATCTTCTTCATCATTTCAGCCTTATTCCTACCATCAAGATTAACAATGTCATTAGTAGGAAAAGACAATAAATTAAGGGGAATGGGAGGATTAAATCCATAAACAACTTCAAAAGGAGACTTACCAGTAGAAGAGTGGATAGTTCTGTTATAGGCAAACTCTACCATGGGAAAATTTTCTTCCCAAGAAGTTAATTTTCCTTTTAAAACAGCTCTCAACATATTCCCTATGTTCCTATTAACTACTTCAGTTTGTGGGTGACAAGATGTAGAAAATAGCAATTTAGTTCCCAACTTCGCCCAAAGAAGTCTCCAAAAGTGACTTAAAAATTTAGCATCACTATCACTAATGATAGTTTTAAGTATGCCATGCAATTTAACCACTTCCTTCACAAATAAATCAGCCACATGTAATGCATCATTAGTCTTCAAGCATGGAATAAAACGAGCCATTTTTAAAAATCTATCTACCACCACAAATATACCATCCTTACCATACTTAGTTCTAGGAAGTCCTAACACAAAATTCATAAAAATATCAATCCAAGGAGAAGTAGGGACAGGTAAAAGAGTATAAAGACCATGTGGTAACACTTTTGATTTGGCTTATTTATATTCAAGACATCGAAATCACACTTTTTCGACATCCTTTCGCATGCCTAGCCAAAAAAAATGTTCAACAAGTATATCCAAAGTTTTGGGCACTCCAAAGTATCCCATGAGTCCACCACAATGTGCTTCACTAACAAACAGTTCACACAAAGAGCAATTATAAATACACAATTTATTTTGCGTAAAAGGAACCCATCTTGAATATTTAACCTCTCATAAGGACCCAACTTACATTCTGCAAAAGCCTTGCCAAAATCAGAATCATTAGAATAAAGTCCCTTGATTTGATAAAAACCCATCAATTTAGAAGTAAGAGAAGAAACCAAGACATACCTTCTTGAAAGTGCATCAGCAACCACATTCTCTTTTCCTTGCTTGTAAGAAATCACATATGGAAATGTTTCAATGAATTCAACCCATTTTGCATGTCGATGATTAATCTTACCTTGGCTCTTCAAATATCTCAAGGATTCATTATCAGTCTTTACCACAAACTCTCTTGGCCACAAATAATGCTGTCATGTAGCTAAAGCCCTTATCAAAGCATATAGCTCTTTGTCATAAGTTAAGTAGTTCAATATATCTCCACTCAGCTTTACACTAAAGTATGCAATGGGCTTCAAGCCTTGCATCAAAACAGCACATATTCCTTTTCCAGAGGCATCACATTCAACCTCAAAAGAATAGAAAAATCAGGTAATTGCAAAAGAGGAGCAGAACACAATTTTCTTTCAACAAGTTAAAAACATCATCTTATTATTTTCTCCATGAAAAAACCTTATCCTTCTTAATGACTTCAGTTAAAGGAGCAGCAATGGTGCTAAAATCTCTAACGAATCTCCTATAAAAACTAGCAAGCCCATGAAAACTCCTAACTTCACTTACACTGTTAGGTTTAGGCCATTCTTTGATTGCCATGATTTTCTCTTCATCAACTTCAACTCCCTTAGAACTAACCACAAAACCCAAGAACACCACACGATCCACACAAAAAGTACACTTCTTAAAATTAGAAAACAAGTGTTGCTTTCTAAGAACTTCAAAAACTTGTTTTAAGTGTTCCACATGCTCATCTAGATTTTTAGAATAAATCAAGATATCATCAAAATAAACCACCACAAATTTCCCATGAAAATCCTTAAAAACATGATTCATCAATCTCATGAAAGTGTTGGTTGCATTAGTCAAGCCAAAAGGCATAACTAACCACTCATAAAGCCCATATTTGGTCTTAAAAGTGGTTCTTCATTCATCTCCTGGATTCATTCGAATCTGATGGTAACCACTTTTTAGATCAATTTTAGAAATTGGATCCATGCAATTGATCCAATATGTCATCATGATGAGGGATAAGATGACGATACTTTACCGTTATCTTGTTGATTGCTCTACAATCCACTCCACATCCTCCAAGTTCCATCCTTTTTGGGTACCAATAGGACGGGAACAGAGCAAGGGCTCATGCTCTCTCTCACAAAACCTTTCTCAAGCAACTCCTCAACTTGCCTTTGAAGTTCTTTTGTCTCTTCTGGATTACTCTTATAAGCAGGCCTATTTGGAATTTGTGCTCCAGGCACAAAGTCAATTTGGTTTTCAATGCAACGCAAAGGTGGGTAGACCTTTAGGGATATCCTCAGGGAAGATATCATCAAAATCCTGCAAAATAGAAGAAACACTACTTGGCAAAGAAGAAGTTAGTAACTCTCAATTAATCAAAACTTCTTTGTAAGTAAGTAGTATAATGGGCACCCCCTCTTTTCTTGCGTTCAACACTTTTGATTTTATGTACAAACTCTCTTTTTTCTTTTCTTTTGCCTTTTTCCACTCACCAAAGCTTTCCTTTTTATCACTCAAACCCTCTTTTACCACTTTGCTCAAGTTTCTGCCCTTTCTATCTCTATCTTGGCCATCTCTATTTGTTTTTATCTCTTGGCCTTCTTTCTTTTCTTTTCCCTCAAGCTCACATTTTTTTTCCTCCCATTTGTTTTCCCATTACTTCCCTCAATCTCTTTTGATTCTCAAATACTTGAGAAGGACTTAAAGGTGCAAGAGTATACATCTTGCCATTAAGCTCAAGAGAATATTTATTCTTTCTTCCGTCATGAAAAACATTCCTATCATATTGCCAAGGACGATCTAACAAGATGTGACAAGCTTGCATAGGGACCACATCACAAAGAACATCATCCACATACCTACCAACATTGAAGGAAATCAAGCGTTGTTTGTTGATTTTTAGTTCACCGATATCATTCAACCATTGGAGTCTATAGGGCTTAGGGTGTTTCATGCATGCAAGCTCTAACATGTTCACCAAGTGTGAACTCACCATATTAGCACAACTACCACTATCAATAATCATAGAACAAGCCCTTTATTTCACACCTAGTATGAAATATATTCCTAAATTAATAGTCATAATCCTCCTAACTACCCCAACCAAACCATCATTAGGAAGTTCTACATCATCTTCACTTACTTCACCCTCTTCTTCCTCACTTTTTTCACTCTCATATCCTCCATCTTCTTTCAAAAGAATATTTCTTCTATTTGGACATTAATGCATCATATGACCTCTTCCATTACAGTGAATGGAACTAGAAGGTTTATAGGATCTAGAATTGAAAGCTTTACCTCCCTCTTTCTCATCAACTTTACTTTTCCCCTTGTCTTCTTGAGGTCTAGAATTCACTTCTTGTTTTGGCCATGGCTTCTTGGAATTGATGTTTGGCCAACTTCTCCATGAGCTAGCTTGCTGCCTTCTTTTATTTTGCTTTTCTATTTTTACAGCCAAATCTACTAACTCATTTATTACATATTGTTGTATCTCTACTACATCAGCTATTTCTCTATTTAAACCATTAAGAAATCTAGCCATGTGGGCCTCTTCTTCTTCCATACAATTAGCTTGGATCATAGCCATATCCATAGCTTTAAAGTATTCATACACAGTAATAGTTCCTTGCTTCAAGGTCTGAAGACGCAGTTGTATGTCTCTTTGAAAGTGGGAAGGCACAAACCTCTTCCTCATGACTCTCTTCATCTCGGTCCAAGTAGCAATGGGTGGTTCTCCATCTTGTTGTTTGTCCCTTGTAAGTTTTTTCCACCAAATAGAAGCATAATCAGAAAATTCAACAACAGCAAGCTTAACCTTCTTACATTCAGAGTAGTTGTGAGAGTCAAAGATGGCCTCAACTTTCCGCTCCCAATCAAGGTACAAGCCTGGGTCTCTTGTGCCCTTGAAAAATGGCATCTTCATTTTTATGTTACTAACATCATCATCTTCTACTCTACCTCGTTGTCCCCTCCTATCTCTTCCCACCCTATCTAGATTTACAAAAATATCATCAGCAAAATCATCTATAGGGTTTTCTTGATTTACAATGGGGGCATGGGGTTCATTTCTTCTATTATGAGGCCTAGAATTATTTCGAGGTTGTACATCAGGTTGATTTCCCCTCCTAAGTGCAGCTATTATCTCATTTTATTCAGCAATAGTATTTCTTATCTCTTTGAATTGCAGGTTCCATCTCTCAAATTGTTGATGCATAGCTTGCAGAGTGAAATCATTTCTTTCTCGGATTTCAGCTTCCTGAAGAGCCCTTTGTTCATCATCACTAGCACCTGTGTGCGACATCTTTAAAAATAATAGTTATCACTCAAACTTGGCTCTTTTCCCTCAATTGTTCTCGCCCACTCTTGCCTTTCCCCCTCAATTAACCTTTGAAAAATACCTTATAGATTTATAATTAAACCCAACTAGTATCAAAGTCCTTATAGTAAAATAATTAATATTGGAGAACTAAAGAAAGTGAAGAACAAATACTAGAAAGAGTAGGATTTAGTTGAAACAAAAAACTTGAACAAAGGAAAAGGAATTTTTTAGAACAAGATCAAAGGAGTAAGAAAATTGATTTTTTTTAATCCCTAAAGATCTAGGATCCCCTCTTCTTGTTTCCTTTCTTGATTTTGGAAACAAACACAAATAAAATCTGATTTCTTGAATAGCAATAGGTTTCTCCATTTTTTTTTGAAAGATCTTTTTTTCTCGTTTTTTTAACTTTTTTTTATAGTGTATTATTCACTGCTATAGTAACTTTTTTTTTGTTCAGAAATCTCCAAGATTTATCAAGAACAGAATCTTGATACAACCGCTCTGATACCACTTGATAACACAAAGGTTGAGAGATCCAAGAACTTAAAGAAAATAAGTTGAAGAAATGCGAAAGCAGTAAAGAAATGCAATGGAATAGAGAAACTAAGAAAAAAAAACTAGATATGTGGAAGTTCAAGGAAAGATCCAAGAACCCCGAGATTATGTTAATCTAGATTTTAACAAGATCCTAATGACAACAAGTTGGTTATGAAACCAATTGCCATCACTAGAGATAAGTTAATCAAGAACTAGATTCGGATCTTGACTTCTAGTTTGGAATAACTTACGACAACAACTAGTAAAAGAAACTAATCACCTTCGAAGAATATCAAAAGAAACCAAAGATATCACAAGAAAAAAAATTATCTTACTACCTTAAGCTGTGAACTAGTTAGGTTGCAAGATAAATCTCAAAGTAAAGTTCACAAAGGTTCAAAAGAACTCACAATAATAATATTAATCTTCAATTTTCTTCTCTACAATGAAAGACAAGCACCCCTTTATATAGTAGTAAAGAAGGAGCTAGTCAAGACTTCAAAAAATGAGAATGATATTTCCTAGAAGCATAGAAGACTACCCACACTAAAACCAATGTAGTCAACATACACATAGACCAATGCAAGTCAACAGAGATTAAAACAACTATTAAATATATATTCTAGAAACTATTTTTGGGCTTATTTGGGCTGCTGAAAATTCCTCTTTTTGGGGCATATTTGGGCCTCATTCCATCTCCTCTTGGACTTTAATTTGGGCCTCCAAATAGTTGTAAGACTAAGCCCAAAAATCCTCCTTGTGCTGGAGCTCTTCTTCTATCATAAGACACTTTTTAATTGCCAATTGAAGCCCATTAAGATTGTCTTGAAATTTCTTTGTTTGAGACCTTGTCATGTGCCTTCTTGGAGCTTCCAGAGTTTAATCCTTCTCCTTTAATGATGTTGAGCTGCCATGGATGCTATGATATTGTCAAGACCCGAATTTCCCACCGTCGGGACCGTGATGGCGCCTAACATTGAACCCGCTAGGCAAGCCAACGTGAATATCTAATTTACCTTATTCCTTTATCATTATCTAATAATATGAGAAATACAACACTTAACATAAATAAAAGTACAAAATAAAGCAAGGTATATAAACTCAATTTAATGCCTTTACGAAATTTCACAAAAACCAATCCCAGAATTTTGGAGTCACAAACTCACGGACCGTCTATGAATAATACATATAAAGGTCTGAATGAAATAAGTACATTTGTCTCTGAAATAACTAGAACATAATACAAAAGAAGTAGGAAGGTACGCAAAGGCCTGCGGACACCTGTAGGACTACCTCGAGGTCTCCACTGGACTGAAGGCAGCAACCTCGATTTATGGTTCGTAGGGTCATACACCGGGATCTGCACGAAAGTGCAGAGTGTAGCATTAGTACAATTGACCCCATGTACTGAGTAAGTGCCGAGTCTAACCTTGGCGAAGTAGTAACGAGGTTACGACACGACAACCAAAGTCAACCTGTGCAGTTTAATAGTATACGGAGAAAAATAATACAACGAGAAATAAATAGTTAAGCATAAGGGAAAAGGGGAACATGCTGAGGGGACGAAATATCAATAATGGTAATAACGAGGTAAGGCACAATTTAGATATCAATTTAAGAAAAGGAATAGTAATACGAAAACAAGTGCACAGCATCACCCTTCGTGCTTTTACTCTCGTCCTCACTATCAGAATCAATATATTCGGAAAGGCATAACCCTTCGTGCTTTTACCTCACAATATCATGGCACAACATTTATCCTTCGTGCATTATCTCTCATATCATGGCACGGCATCACCCTTCGTGCTTTTAAAATCACAATATCGGCACGACATCACCCTTCGTGCATTAACATTCACTCAAAATCTCACGCACGGCATCACCCTTCGTGCTTTTACACTCTTCCTCACCCAAACACATCAAATGACAGCAATCCAACAAGGAAAAATAACGGAGTAAACAGAAATAAAAATCATAACGTCCCGGCAAGGGAGTCAACAGTGGAATTAATACCATCCCGGCAAGGGTAAAATTCTATATCCAATCTCACTTAGTACATAACTTCACATAAAAATCTTCAACTGAAAATTAATACTCAACACTATTCAACATCAAGGAATTTCCACCAACATGGATAACTATAAGGTGAAACTAAACTATTACTTATGAAAAACCACATAAATCACACCATTCGACTCACGCGCATACTTGACACCATCGTATAGGTACTCGTCACCTCACATATACATTGAACATGATACTTACAGGTAGCAATTAGGGAACAACACCTATTCCCTCAAGCTAAGGTTAAGCCAAATACTTACCTCAAATTCCACGACTAAACTCAAGCCTCGATTACCGCTTTCCCTTTTGAATTTGACTCCAATTCACTTGTATCTAGACATATCAACTCAATAACATCAATAAATGCCAAACAATTTAATTCAAATGCTTAATTATAGGTTTTACATCATTCTTCCCAAAAAGTCAAAAATCGACCCCGGGCCCGCTGGGTCAAAATACGAGGTTCGGACCAAAACCCGATCACCCATTCTCCCACGAGCCCTAATATGTAATTAGATTCAGAATCCGACCCCAAATCGAGGTCTAAATTCCTAAATTTGTAAAATCCCTAATTCTCATAAAATCCGTAGTTTCTACCCTTAAAGAACAAGATTTAGGCCTAGAAATCTAATGGGTGTTAATGAAAAATGAAGAAAATGAGATTAGAAACACGAACCTATGATTTGGTGGTGAAATTCCTCTTCAAAAATCTCCCAAGGTCGGATTCTATGGAAGAAAATATGAAAATGAGGTCTATTCTCGTGTTTGCTACTGTTTTTAAAAGACTGGGCAAAATTTAGCCTGTGCGTTCGCGACCAGGGTAGTGCGTTCGCATAGGCTTGGCTTCACTGGCGTATGAGTTCATGATCCACGAGCCGTGTTCGCACAAGGTTAAACCTACCCAGCCCCCAGCTCCCCTCTTAAGATATGCGATCATGGATGGCCGGGTGCGTTCGTGTAGAGTAACCTCCTAAGGCTCCGCGTTTGCACCTGGTTCTATGCATTCGCATAGTGCAAATCTGGCCCCCTCCCAATTTGTGTTGTGCGTTCGCATGGGTTACCACGCGTTCGCATAGAGCAAAAGCTCAGACACCAGCAACAGCCAAAAACACTAGATTTTCTAAGTCCAAACCACTCCGACACCTATCCGGAACTCACCCGAGCCCTCGGGGCTCCAAACCAAACATGCACAAAACCTAAAAAATATCCCACGGACTTACTCATGCGATCAAATCGCCAAATTAACATCTTAAACAACGAATTTAGCATTAAAATCAAAGAAAATTTCCAAAACTTCCAAAGTATCAAATTTCACAACTATGGGTCCGAATCACGTCAAATGACCTCCGTTTCTTACCAAATTTTACAGACATATCAAAATTATCATATTGAACCTTTACCGGGCTCCGAAACCAAAATACGGGCCCGATACCATAAATTTCACATATAATCAAATTCCTAAAAACTCGTATATTTTCAAAATAACAATTTCTTTCAGAAATTCATTTCTCGGGCTTGGGACCTCGGAATTCGATTCCGGCTTTCCTACGGATCCTCCGGGACCGTCGAATCACGGGTCTGGGTCTGTTTACCCAAAATATTGGCCGAAGTCAACTTAAACTCAATATTAAAGGCCAATTTAGTATTTTTGCTCAATTTTTCACATAGAAGCTTCCCGGATATACACCCGGGCTACGCACAAAAAACGAGGTGAGATAAAAGGAGGTTTTTAAGGCCTCGGAACACAGTTTTGACTTTATAAAATGAGAGATGACTTTTTGGGTCATCACATTCTCCACCTCTAAAACAATTGTTCGTCCTCGAACGGACATAGAAAAGTACCTAAATCGGGGAACAGATGGGGATATCGGCTCCGCATATCGGACTTGGACTCCCAGGTAGCTGCATCGGCAGACTGACCTTTCCACTGGACACGAACTAAAGGATAACTCTTCGATCTCAACTGACAAACCTGTCGGTCTAATATGGCTACCGGCTCCTCCTCATAGATCAAATACTTGTCCAACTGGACACTGCTGAAATCTAACACATGGGCTAGATCTCCGTGATACTTCTGAAGCATAGACACATTAAACACCGGATGCACAGCTGATAAATTCGGTGGCAACACAAGTATGTAAGCCACCACTCCCACTCTATCAAGGATCTCAAATGGACCAATGAATCTAGGGCTTAGCTTGCCCTTCTTCCCAAATCTCATAACGCCCTTCATGGGAGACACTCGAAGCAATACCCGCTCCCCAACCATGAATGCCAAATCACGAACTCTGCGGTCGGCATAACTCTTCTGCTTGGACTGAGTTGTACGAAGTCTATCCTGAATGATCTTAAACTTATCCAAGGCATCCTGCACTAACTCCGTACCCAGCAACTGAGCCTCTCCTAGCCCAAACCACCCAACTGGTGACTGACGCCGTCTACCATATAATGCCTCATAAGGAGCCATCTGAATGCTCGACTGATAGTTGTTGTTGTAGGAAAACTCAACTAATGGCAAGAACTGGTTCCAAGAGCCTCCAAAATCAATGACACAGGTTCGTAGCATATCCTCCAAAATCTGAATAGTACGCTCGGACTGTCCGTCCGTCTGAGGATGAAATGTTGTGCTCAACTCAACCCTCATGCCCAACTCATGCTGAACTGCCCTATAGAAATGCGAGGTAAACTGCATACCTCAGTCAGAAATAATAGACATGGGCACACCATGAAGACGAACAATCTCCCTAATGTAGAATGGATAAGAGGCTCGTGGGATTGACGTGAGGGGGCAGGGATGGCTATATTTCTGGGAG
>ML301778.1:0-71285 GCA_005239505.1 Nicotiana paniculata
TTGTTATTATTATTATTATTATTATTGTTATTATTATTATTATTATTATTATTATTATTATTGGTATTATTATTATTATTATTATATTACGTACATGTTATTGTAAGTGACCCGTCTTAGCCTATTCACTACTTCGTCGAGGTTAGGACAGACTACATGGGGTCGGTTGTACTCATACTACACTCTACACTTCTTGTGCTGATTTTGGAGTTGGTCCGAGAGGTTAGTAGATTGCTCGGATCCAGTGGTTGATGGAGACTTGAGGTACAACTGCACAACTTTCGCATCCTGAAGTCCTCTTCTACCATATTTAGTTTTTTATTCTGATTCAAACAGTTATGCTTTCATTCAGACTATTATTTGTAGTACTCTAGTTGCTTGTGTACTCGTGACACCAATTCTAGGATTGTATATGGATATTGCTGTTATTTTAGTTTATTCACTCTATTTCAGTTTATTCAGTTTATTGGTTTTCATTTATTTAAATTGTTAAAAAAGGCTAATAACTATATAGAACGTTGGCTAGCCTAGCAAGTGAAATGTTAGGCTCCATCACGGTCCCAATGGTGGAAATTTTGAGTCGTGACAATTAGCTTCTTCCCATAACTAATGGAGAAAGACAAAAACTACGGTAATTGCCATCCATCTAACATCACGCCTTGTCCTCCATGATCTCCAAAACCATCGTTATGTACGGGTAAAATCGGGATAATGCCTACCCCAATTTCCCGACGAGAAAATAGAGGGAGAGCACGGATGCACAAGACTCTTTGTATCGAGATCCAGGAAGGGTAAGCGATGTGCCCATAATCATGTATGATAAAGCAATATGCCTCGGGCCAATAATGAGTTCTAGGACCTCGGGAGGCACAGTGAACAGTTACAGATGATGGATAAAGATTTGTGATACTCGCACTCAACCGGATATCACGTCACATATCTCCTCGATGTCGATTATGGATCAAAATTATCGGGAAAGAAAGATATTTACCTTTTTCATACTTATACGAAGGTTGGAACTCTCCTACTATATAAATGGGAATTTTCTCTTTTATAAGACACTGTAACACGTAAATCAAAGAAATATAAGTTTATTTTCTGTCTTTTAGCTATAGCTAAAATTTTTGCTCATTTGTTTTATTCTTCCTTCACGATCAGGTTGAATCGAGGATGCAACCGAGGGCGAGGTCATTGAGCAGTCTAACCTCAGGCTTAGACATAATCTTACAACTAGTTTGAATGTTTATTTCATCTCTAACTTTATTTGATAAAGAATAACTAAAAGGTAAAAATCTCCAAAATTTTTATTTCTTATATTTCACTACAGGTCAAGCATTATATTCTTGTTTTTGTATTGTACTGTTAATAAAGATGGGATATATGTAATTATGAGTCATTTTACTTACATCAACTAGTTTGATGTGGAGCACGACGATTCCTCTATACAATAACAAGGGTGATATCGAAATTTGCAATAACTATCGGGGTATCAAGCTGCTTAGCCATACTATGAAAGTCTGAGAGCGAGTGGTAGAGCTAAGGGTAAAGGGAAGTGTGTATATTTTCGAGAACCAGTTTGGATTTATGCCGGGTCGTTCGAATACAGAAGCCATCCACCTTGTTAGGAGATTGATGGAGCAGTATACGAAGAGAAAGAAGGACTTTCATATGGTGTTCATAGACATAGAAAAGGCGTACGATAAAGTCTTGAAGGAGGTTTTGTGGAGATGCTTGGAGGCTAGAGGTTTACATGTTGCCTATGTTAGGTTGATTAAGGACATGTATGATGGAGTAAAGACTCGGGCGAGGACGGTAGGTGGGGACTCGGACCAGTTTCTAGTTATGATGGGGTTGCATCAGGGGTCGACACTTGGCCCTTTTTTGTTTTCTATGGTGATGGACGTACTGACTCGACACATCCAAGGGCAGGTTCCGTGGTGCATGCTATTTGTAGATGATATTGTATTGATTGACGACGCACGAGACAGTGTGAATATGCAATTAGAGATATGGGGGCAGATCTTGAAATCTAAAGGTTTCAACTTGAGCAGGACCAAGACAGAATATTTGGAGTAAAAGTTCAGTTGCGAGACTCAAGGAGGGGAATGGAAGCTATGGCTGGACATGCAAGTCATCCTTAGGAGAGGGAGTTTTAAGTACCTTGGGTCGATTATTCAAGGGGGTGAGGAGATTGATGTAGATGTCACACATTGTATTAGGACAGGATGGATGAATTGGAGACTCGCTTCTGGTGTTTTGTGTGACAAGAAGGTACCACTGTAACTTAAGGGTAAGTTCTTCAGAGTAGTAGTCAGACCAATGATGTTCTATGGGCCAGAGTGTTGTCCAATCAAGATCATTTATGTCCAGAAGATGAAGGTAGCAGAGATGAGGATGTTAAGATGAATGTGTCCCAGTTGCTGATCCGGTCGAAGGTGACTCGTAGGTGGCTATAAACGTTAATTTGCAAAATGATCGCAAAAATAGTGTTCGAAGAGGGGGGGACCCTAATCGGCTCCAACCCTGCACCACTATATAATGGCGAGGAGGGGTCGATGTAGCTTTTACCCGAAATCTCGGGATCGATATCCACAGGGAGTTAGAATTGGTTGGGAATTTGATTCCTATCTAATCTAGATATGTGTGTTGTCTGAAATTACACTTCTAATCATGAGTGGGTGTGATTCTATTCTAATTGTATAACTATTGATTACTAAAAAGAAACTAAGTATAATGTTTTTGTAAGGGTTTTCTCAATTGATAAAAAGCACTAGGGAAGTGACTCACACCTAGGCGAGTATCTATTGGGGTCTAGAATTAGGACAAACTTGTTGTATCTGAGATCCTGATATAACCTCACACTTAATTACTCACTCTATACCTCTTGGTAGTTTGAGTAACTTTTCCTGAATTGGCTTTCTCAGGCCTAACTGGGTGTTCAAACAATGCAAGTGAATTTGGCTCAAGTAGGGTATTACTATCTCTAGGTTTAACCCTTTAATTGGGGCTATGAATCTCTAGAATTCACCCAATTCCTTGTTAACTTATTTTACCAAGACTTGGACCCTCTTCCTCAAGAAGAGCCCTAGTAAAAAAGGCACGAATCAGTGTTTCCAGCCACCAATTCAACAGATAAAGCATCAAACAATCTAAATATCACTAACCCAAAAACAAATAAGCCCTAAAATTGAAGACCCATTAAATACCCACACTAGGGTTGGGTCACAATCCTAGCTAATAGGTCTAGCTACTCATAATTAAGGTAGAAATTCAAGATGGAGATGAAATATAAGCCGTGAAAAGTAATTACAAGAACAAAATTTAAAGTTATAGGCTAAAGCTACTCTAAAATTACTGAAAGAGGAAAAGTGTTGCTGTTCACGAGCTCCCTAATACCCAAGATGACCTAAAAATGTGAAAAAGAACTATTTATACACAGCTGAAATTACTGGACAAAAACGCCCCTACGAAGGTTCTGTTGTTAGCGAAATAATGGGCGCCTCAGTGCATGGACTTTCGCGGAACGAGCATGGACCGCGTTTCTTCAGATTTAGACTTGGATTAGGCTGACTATCGTGGACAGCGTAAAATCTACTACGTCCGCTTGATCTTTACTCATGGCCGCGTCAAAATGTTCGCGGACTGCGTTCCTCATTTTAGCTCTTTTGCAGACTCTCTGAACATTGATTTCTCTCCCAGTGGAATTCTTACAGCCTCAACGTCAGGTGGTTACGCGGCCCCGTAAAATGGACGCTGACCGCATTCTTTTCTTGTCCCACGATTGCCGTGTCTCTGATTCTCAAATTTCCGCTCTCAGCATAATTTCCCCTATGGCCACGCTAATGCTTTCGTGTCCGTGTTTTGTAGCGTGGTCAGCGGTCAATACTGAGTCCCATTCCATCTCTCTAAACTTCAAGTTCGCGGCAACCCTTGGTAATTGGCCACAGCGGAGGAACTTGCATTGTAGCATAATAAAGGCGCTGACAGCGCTCCAGTAATTTTTAGGGCTTGTGCAAGTTTGGCACCTTTATGAGTTCGTTTTGGCTTCTTTGCCTCATTTTGACCAAAACGTGAAAGTAAGCACCTTGAGTCAGTTATCGGGAATACCTTAACGCATTTTTGACCCAAAACTTAAGCAAAAGAGAGTAAATATTAGGTTAAAATCCCTAGTTATCAACCCCCCAAGCTTAAGCTTTTGCTTGTCCTCAAGCAAAAAAGGTAATTCACACCTCCACAAGAAAAAGAAAGTAGAATTTCAGTTGTCCTAAAGTAACTTCATCAAGCTTCAAGTGGAACTAACAATTACCCTCAACACCAATGCATTACAACATTATGAAATGACTTTCTGAGTTCCATAGGTCTAATGCGACACAAAAGCTTCAAGAGTTGAATCAATTCATCAAAGAGACTCGCTCTCTCACGTAGGTCACTGTGGTTCCCATACTCCTTCTCCTGTACTCTCCATGAGCTCATCTCACCTTATAGTATGTGCACTCAAAATCGGGATTGTCAAGAAGTGCGTTCATCACTCTAAAAAGTGTGCCACAAGTCCGGCTCTAATGTAAAATAACTCAACTTGAAATCCTATAGGGCTTCAGCGGGATGTAATGAATGCTTTTTGGATCAAGGACGAACATAATGAACTATGCTTGTATCATCTTTCCTTAAGCACTCCATTCTCACAATTCGGCTCATGTTTTCTTGACTCTTTGAGTCATTCTCGTCTTCCTTGGGGGAACTAGAGAGACACATTGTTGCTCTTTCTTCTATTTGACGCTCATTTTTCTCCTTTTCTCATCATTCCAAGCCTTTCAACATTTTTTTCTTGGATCCTTTAAACCTTTACTTTTCTTTTGACATGTTTCTTTTTGGATTTTCATCCTTTTCTTTGCCTTTCCTTTTCATCAATTCTTTTTGTTCTTTGAACCTTTCATCACTTTGAATTTCCTTGTCTCTCCCCCAAACTTATGTTTTTGACTATTGTTTATTATGAATGCTAAGGAAAGATTGGGTGCTAAGAGAGGGTCACTATAGAACGAATGAAGGCTTGTAATGTGGTTATTGAACAAAAAAGGCTTAGTCTCAAAAGGGGTTGGCGAAGGATATTATAATGGTAGGCTATGGAAGTCTTCAAATTCAAATGGGAACAAGGAGAGCCTATAATCACTTCTCAAGTCGAGCTACACTTAGAATTTCGCCTAGAAAAATATTCGGGCAAGTTCTAGACTTGTTGGCATGACACTTGGACTTGCAATTCAGAACCTCACCTCTCAAGCCACTGGATTGTTAAAGAGGATAGAGTCGAAGGCCCACCACAACCCTAGCTTTGATTGAAAACTCACATATGGCCACATAAACCACTTGATGATAGTTTTAGACAACTCAAAATTCTAAGGGTCACAACTAGGGCTAGTCTCATCTACAACTTGTCTCTAACCATGGGGTCGAAGGTAAATGTGTTGGTGCCAAGTGAAGCTTACTTGAGTCACTTTTATTCATTACTACCATATATAAAAACAAAAAGAAAAACAGACTCAATCCCTTAAGAATTTTCACGCCATCCATTGTAGGGAAGAGCTGTATTGGTAAAAAGTAAACTTCACACGTGTAATAATTCTGATGACAAGGCAATCTACGTGGATCAATGGAAACATGACAGCTGGTCAGAAGTTTAGAAAGACGTACGGGGAAAAGAGAACCGAATAGCATACACACGAGACAATTAGATGCGGGAGTTCTAGTCTAATTGAGGAGTTGAAAAGACACAGCCAGAATGAACCAAGGCAGAATAAAGGGCAGATTCAAAGATCTTCAATCAATTAGCTCAATGTTAAATAATCTATACGCAACAGTTAAAATTACCAATTTTAACGTTACGTTAATGATATTATTAGTCATTAATGCTCAATCATTAAGAAGAGTAGACGTTATATTAAGAAATTCCCTATAAAAGGGAGTAAAACCTCACTTGTATGGACACGTTCAAACCATTACTGAAATATACTTACTTTATGTGATCTTATTTCTTTCTTATTTACAAGTTTTATTCTTATTATATGGTTATCAGAAGCCTGAGTACTTCTTAAAATAGCTTTGACTAAGAATCCAATTCTTTGGTTAAATAAGAGCCTCCCGGTTCACACATTCCACCCTTGGAAAGAACCGTGGCATTAAGAAAACCAATGGCTTATTGATCATGAAAATGTAAAAAGAAGCTATAAATTCAAAAAGAAGCTACTAAAGGAAATAAGAAGCTAAAGTATTAAGGAAAATTATAAAAGAAGTGATAAAGTAAAAATAGGGAAAGTAAAATGAATATGTACAATAAGGGATTGAGACGAATATACATAAAAGGGGAATGAATATATACATGGAATGATAACTTTATATACATATCAAAAGTTAAAAGTACAAAAATAAAGTATGAGAAGTAGAAAATAAAGAAATAAAAATAGTGTCAAGAGTTATTACAGACCAATCATTATCAAAATAAGGGAAGGGTAGAGAGTAAAGATAACTTGCTAAGATGTCTCTGTCTGCATAGGGTCACTGGTTGGGTCCTGTGGCTGGCCTGAGTCATCTCCCTCGGGGTCCTCCAGCTGGATCTCCAAATCCTCAGTCTGGGGGATCACCACCCTCCTCACCGGCTCACTGATGGCCTCCTGCTCTGGCATCTGTGATGGCTGCGCTGTCTGACCTGCAGGGCAGGATCTTCCATGAGGAGGTCAATAGGGATATCACCAGCTATAGTGAGTTTTTCCACCCCCTTCTTCAAGTCAACCTGGCTCTTCCTCATCTTCATTACCTGCTTACCCAGGGACTTGATTTACTTCTTATGAACACCCAGCGGCTCCAGAATCTTCTTCTGGTTGTCAAGGACCGTCTTCAATGATTCCTCCAGTGATGGGGGTAACTGGATATGGGTTGGGGCTGCCTGGGTTGATACGACACTGGATAAAGCAGATAACTTTGATGTAGCTACCTGCAACCAATTGTTGATGCCGAACAATGTCTAGTTTACCCTCAAAGCAGTCTGAGGGTATGCTGAAGAAAAAGGCACTGAGGTAGGAATGGAGGCAGATGATCTGGAGGGAGGATGTGACATGGCGGCAGACAAACCCTCGGCAGTGGATGGCTTGGAACCAGTGTCTCTTCAGACTTGCCACTAGAAGAGGTGGCTTTGCCCTTTGACTTAGGGTTGTCCGGACCCTGAAGGCTGTACCAGGTAAACGACCTCTTTGGCTTCACCTTGGTGTCATAATCTCTTCCCTCTAATCCCTGGTCCTCGAAGTACGTGGTGAGGGAGTTTGGGAAGGGATATGACCTCTCATCCTTTCCATCGCCCCGGTGATCACCTTGGCCATAATATTTCCTGACGCTGATCGGGAACCCTGCCATGATAGCCCCCACAATAATAGCCCGGGATACAGGCATATCACTGTCATGAGTAGTGGGGTCGATCTTGCTGCATACAAATGTAGACCATCCCTTCGCCTCGAAGCTCAGAGTGTTCCTGTAGATATGGACCCCGGATGTTAGCCAAGTTGGGTTGGTCCTAGGAATAACAATCACTGAAGCAAGAAAAGGTCGGGCTAGATCATCCATAGCCACCTTCTCTAGATACAGGGACTCATTTTTATCATTGAACCCAGTATATTCATTTAGAGTCTTGCCATCGAACATAATCTTCTTGTTGCGGACTTTGGTCAAGTATGTGCCCTTTTTTATGTGGGAGACATTTGTGTAGAACTCCTTGACCAAGAACTCATGGGCCTCTGGCAGGTTTTTAGTGATGAACTTCCACCCAACTCTCTCTTTGAATTGCCTCTTGACGTTTGGGTTGTGGGGCAGAAGATCCCGCTCAATGAACACCCTCTCCAATGTAAGTGACCTCAGAGGCCACCACTCTCGAAAATTGTGGTATGCTTTCTCACTCACAAACCGGTCTTTCCATACCATCGGATTCTGAGATCTCACTAATCCCCCCGTCTGGGTGGCACCACCCCTCCCATCGTTCGGGACATCATCATCACTATCAACATGTACTGGGGCAGGTGGGGAGGCTGGACCTGTTGCGCTGGGGGTCGGGGGAGGTGGAGTGTCACTGAGTCCCAAATTTTCAGAAGAGCCGGACAGTGAAGTTGATTCATTTATGAGACGAAAGGGTTGGGATTGTGCCTCCTGTTGAGTCTGGTTAGCTTCCCCCTCTGAAATATCCCGAGAGGGGACATACTCACTCATCTCTGAGGTGTTTGGACTGGGCCTCTGGAGAGTTTGTTTATTACCAATCATCCTTTTACGGGCTAGGGGTGCAGCTGGTTGTTTTCCTCTCCCCCGCCACCGGGAGGACTCTCCCCTCCGTGGTTGTTTATCTTGTCCTCCTCTATAATGAACCATTGTTTGCATACACAATCAGTGAAATCTCATTAGTATGGGTACTCAATCAAGTATTAGATGAATGCAGAAAAGGATTACAGTGTTTATAGCACAGTGGACCCCTGTTAGGGGAAAAAGGAGAGTGACTGCGGACTGGACACCACTAACAGCAGAAAAAAGGCCGCGTCCTCGAGAGACTAGGATTCAGACTTCCCAGTCTCTAAACATAGTCCATCGCTACCCGTGGAAATTTGGGCACGACCGTGAAAGCTTCACCGCTGTCCGCGTAAAAATTAACGCAGCCGCGAACCCAACTCATCAGTTCTCTAAACATTGACTCTGTTGTCCGTGTAAAAACAAGCGCAGCCGCGTAATGCAGGCCTCTGACAGTGGAAATATCATTGCGGCTGCGTAAAGCAGGCCCATTCAATCTCAGCAAAATCATATTACCGCTGACTGCGGAATTTAGGCCGCGATCATGGAATTTGAAATAAACGGTCACTCAAGAAACATTCATGAGCTAGGGTTTACACTTATAGGAAAATTTAAGCAATTAAGAAGCAAAGTGACACACCCCAACCCCCATTAGGAATCAAAAACATTTACCCATTCATTTTTATCAACATTTAAGCAATATTATGATGCTAGGCATGTAATAAAGCTAACTAAAAAGAAAAAATGGAAACTAACTAAAAAGAAAAATAAAGAGCTTAGATTAAAACTAAGAAATTGAGCATATCAATTTTTAATTTGATGTAGAAATTAGTTTTGCTAAGTGAGAAGAATTGTAGATACAACAAGAGTTAATGAACAGTGCAAATGAGGCTAAGAGACTTGAGGGTGTGAAAAGTGTAAAAGGAGGGGGCTCCTCCTTATTTATACTAAAACCCTAAGGACCCCACTGACTCACATGGCGCGGCTACGGAATTCCACCGCGGTCCGCGCTCTGAAACTTTTGAAGAGCTGCAGATTCAACATTACCTATGAGAGTGGAAAAACTGGTGCGGCCGCGGAATAGGGTCCACTGACCGCGAAAAATCAATCGTGGACGCGGACTAAACTTCAGAAAAATTGCATTTTTGATTTTTGCTAGTCCACATCCACTGCAATATCTCGCCCCAGCAAAATTTTGAGCACGGTCAGCAGTCCAATGCACACTTAGCCAAATTTCTCCAGTATTTTGTCCTGCATAGCATCAACAATTCCTACAAAAATCTCACAAACTGTTAGTTCAAAAGAGCCTAATCTAAGAAGAAAAATGCAAAAGAAATAAAAATCACTTGGGTTGCCTCCCAAGAAGCGCCTGATTTAACGTCGCGGCACGACGCAAGTTACCATCATCATTGAAACTATATCAAGGCCACCACATGGCTGTCATCAAAATTTTCAAAGTAATGCTTCACACGATGCCCGTTAACCCGAAAGATTTCACCATTTTTGTTCTTCAAGTCAAGAGCATCAAAAGGTGTTACATGCACTACCTCAAAGGGGCCACTCCATTTAGACTTAAGCTTTCCCGGAAACAGACGGAACCGGGAGTTGAAGAGAAGGACCAAATCACCCTTTTTGAATTCCTTGTTTCTGGAATATTTATCGTGCAAGTATTTCATCTTCTCCTTGTAAAATGATGAGCTCGAATAGGCATGAAACCGAAATTCATCAAACTCATTGTGTTGTTTCACCCGATTTTCTACAACATCCCACCCAAGATTTAACCTCCTCAAGGCCTACAATGCTTTATGTTTTAGCTAAACCGACAAATGAAACGCTTTAATAAACACCAACCGATACAGAGACATACCGATTGGAGTCTTAAATTCAGTCCTATAAGCCCACAGCGCATCATCTAGCTTCCTTGACCAATCCGTTCTATTGGCATTCGCAGTTTTTGACAAGATGCTTTTGATTTCCCTATTTGAAACGTCCACTTGTTCACTAGCTTGGGGGTGATGAGTAGTAGATACCTTGTGATTGACACCATATTTTGCAAGCAAAGTGTCAAATGCCCAATTGCAGAAATGAGACGCCCCATCACTGATAATTGCCCGAGGATTCCCAAACCGTGTCAAAAATGTTCTTCTTGAGGAATGATAAAACACTCTGGGCTTCATTGTTGGGAAAAGTAACGGCTTTGACCCACTTGGAAACATAATCAACTGCCACAAGAATGTAAGTATTTCCACACGAACTAAAAAAGGGCCCATGAAGTCTATTCCTCACACGTCAAAAATGTCAGCTTCAAGAGTAGTTGTGAGGGGTATTTCATCCTTCTTTGATATTCCCCCAGCTCTCTCACATTCTTCACACCTCTTGACAAGCTCACTGCATCTCTATATAGGGTTGGCCAATAAAAAGGACAACTAAGAACCTTGGAATCAAATAGGGAGAGGAATGACAAGCATCAAGTATGCTCCCTTGCTCCTCCTCTGGGACACACCTACGAATCACTCCATCATTGTAAATTTTGAACAAGTAGGGCTCATCCCAACAATATTCCAAACTGTCCTTTATGAGTTTCTTAATTTGGTTAGAAGAGAGCTCACAAGGGACTATGCCGAAAACAAAGAAATTGGCAATATCTGCAAACCAAGGAATATCATTCAAAGAAACCGAGAGAAGTTGCTCATTCAGGAAAGCATCATTTATTTCAATACCATCTTTGGGCCTCCCTTTCTCTTCTAGACGGGACAGATGATCCGCAAACTGATTTTCACTTCCTTTCCTATCAATGATCTCGAGGTCAAATTCTTGAAGCAACAAAACCCATCTCATCAATCTAGTTTTTGAGTCCTTCTTTGTCATCAAATACTGGAACGCCGCGTGATCGGTATGAGCAATCACTTTGGTTCCCATGAGATAAGGCCTAAACTTCTCCATGGCGAACACAATTGCTAATAATTCCTTCTCTGTCACTGTATAATTAACCTGGGCATCATTCATAGTTTTACTTTCATAGTACACCGGATGAAATATCTTGTTCACCCGTTACCTCAAGACCGATCCTACCGCAACATCACTTGTGTCGCACATAAGCTCAAAGGGAGAGCTCAAATTTGGTGCGGTAATGATTGGAGTGGTTGTTAATTTATACTTCAAGAGCTCAAAGGACTTCATTAACTCTTCATTGAAATCAAATTTTGCATCCTTCTCTAATAGCCTGCATAGAGGGTTCACCACCTTGGAAAAGTCTTTGATGAACCTACGGTAGAACCCCTCATGCCCAAGAAAACTTCTAACTCCTTTGACGGAAGTTGGAGGTGTGGTGGGAGAGGCTTCAAATCCAATTTTGGTGGTTCCTCGATCGAGTGCTTTATCGGTTGAGTCTTCTGATTTTCCAAATCCAAGGAGAGGTTACGGGGTCCATAATAGTATGATCTCATTCTTTGCAATGCATTAGTACATTCAACCAAGCCATCCCTTAAATTATCCTCATGGTTCAACAAAACAGCTTCCATGGGATCCTCCACATTGATCATTGCACTTGTATGATCAATTATCACTTCCGTTACCAGATCCACAAAAGAGCAAACCTCAGTACTATTCGACTGCCTTGTTGATTTGCACACGTGGAAGACAACCTTTTCATCACCCGGAAGGTGAGCTCACCGGCTTCCACATCTACCAAAGCCTTCCCTGTTTCTAGGAAAGGCCTTCCCAAGATAATCGGCACCTCATAGTCGACTTCACACTCGAGAATCACAAAGTCAGCAGGCAAGATAAACTTGTCGGCCCGTACAAGAACATCATCAATAATACCAAGGGGCCGCTTCATTTTTCTATCTGCCATTTGTAGTCTCATTGAAGTTTATCTCGGTTGAAAAATACTCAAAGTTTAGAATACGGAGTAAGGCATCAAATTTATACTTGCACCCAAATCACACAAGGCGTTTGCAAAATGCGCACTCCCAATGGTATAAGGGATTGTAAATGCGCCGGGATCTTCAAGCATGGGAGCCATCGAGTGCACAATGGAACTAACTTGATGACTTATTTTGATGGTCTCACATTCCATATATCTCTTTTTATTCACCATGTCTTTCATAAACTTGGTGGGGGAGGCCTTGGCAAAGGATCCTTGGCTTTTGGCACTACAGGCTCCGGTATGTCTATCACGTGTTCCCTAGACGGGTTCATGTAATTTTGAGTTTCTTCCTCGTTTTCAAGAATATCAATCCTCACTTCACATTCAATTGCTCTTCCGTCACTTGCTCATCAACCATAGGAACATCATCATTTTGCATTTCATCATCATCACACACAACTCTCTTTTGCTTGGAGGTACTTTATTCACCACCTCCACCACTCATTGTGGTCACCGCCATTGCATGCCCGATATGGTTATTGTTCCCACCCTTCGGGTTTACTACCATGTCACTAGGTAGTGCCCCCTTAGGGTGAGTTTCAACGATTGCGAGATTTGACCCATTTGGACCTCAAGATTGCAGATTGAGGTAGTGTGGGAGGCAATTTGAGCATTAGAATCGGCAGTCCTCTAATCATCTGTTTGAACATATTCTCGATCTTTCCCATATCATTGCATGACGAACTTTGACCTTGAGATTAATATGGAGGTGGATTGTTGGGTAGTTGATACGTCGGGGGTCTTTGAAAGCCCGACCCTCAATTTCCATTTCCGCCCCAATTGTTATTATTATTGACATTCCAATTGTTGTTGCCACGCCAAGTCTGATTATTGTTCCCCCAATTGTTTAAGTTGTTGTTGTTATTGTTCTATTTTCCTTTCCCTTGATTATTCCAATTCTTGTTATTCCCTTGAGATCGCTATTGTTGATTAAAGCATTTCTCTGTTGTCCTCGATAGTTGTTTGCATACATCACACCCTCACTTTGGTCATCATATGAATCATCATTGTTGTAGCCACTTCCACTTTCCTCATGTTGATTTTATTTCTTTGCATTTGTTGGCCACGTTGTCTTCTCCTTTTGACCATTAGATTGACCCCTTCCATTGCATTTACTTGCTTTGGTCCTTGGATTTGCTAAAGCTCTGCTTTGGCAAGTTGGTTCATAGTTGTTGTTAACTCAGCTATGGCTTGTCCGTGGTGTTGGAGTTCCTTATGAAAATTGATCACACTCGAGTCACCTTGAGGAAGTGTCATCCATTTCATCAAAAATGTCACAGGCTTCTGCATATGTCAGCTTCATACAATTCCCCCAGCTAACTGGTTCACCACACATTGATTGGTCGTGTTTATAGCCCGATAAAATGTTTGTTGGATCATAGCTTCTGTCATATCATTATTGGGGAATTCCTTGACCATAGTTCTATATCTCTCCCAAATTTCATGAAGGGGCTCATTGGGTTCCTGTTTAAAATATAAGATTTCATCCCTTAAAGCTGCCATATGTCCATGTGAGAAAAACTTGGCAATAAACTTGTCCGCCAACTCATCCCACGTACTAATGGAATGGTTGGGGAGTCTTCGATCCAATCCAATGCCTTCTCTCCAAGAGAAAAAGGGAACAGTCTCAGTCTCAATACATCCTCCGATACGTTTGTCTATCTGCTTCCCCAACAAGTATCCACGAATCACTTGAGATGTTTATATGCATTTTGATGGGGAGCACCTGTGAAGTACTCTCGCTGCTCTAATAAAACCAACATCACATTTGTAATTTGGAAATTGTCCGCCCGGATTCGGGGTGGGACAATCACACTAGCATATCCTTTATTTGGAAGCATCCGAGGGGCTGCTCTTAGAGGAGGTGGGGGAGGGTCTGGAATATTATCATTTTCCTCACGGCCTCTTCTTTGAGCTTGAGGCACCAAATGAGCCTCATCATCACCATTATCGTCTACCTCTATCACGACCCAAAAGCTATCTTGGTCGTGATGGCACCTATCGCCGTACTAGGCTAGCCAATTCAACACGTATAGCATAAACAATCCTTTCATTTATATCATTTCTAAATAGATACCTCATACAAATTCCGTTTAAGCATTTTTAAAACAGACAATGATATACCGAATATTAGATACAACCCAAAATCCCGGAGTCACTAGTCATGAGCATCTAAAGAGAATACATGTCTGGAAAATAAATACTATAATAGTAAGAAGGAGAAGATCAAGGTTGCGGACGCATGCAGCTACCTCGCAAATCTCCGTGAATCTCTGGGATAATAAATCAACTCTCAGTCAGCCCTAGCACCTAAATCTGCACACAAGGTGCAGTGAGTAATGTGAGTACGCCAACTCAGTAAGTAGTTGGAGTAAATAAGGTTTGAGAAATATGAAACACATAAAGCAAGTCATCAATCCACAGCAAATACAATCCTTCTTTCAAAATCGTAGATACGACAAATCATAATGCTTAAAAGCCGATTTAAGTAAAAATCTTTTGAAAATGTACCTTTCAACAATTTCCATAGAAATTCTAGAACATTTTAGTGTTAAAATGATAGACATCATAAATAGCCCCTCAGGCAAAAACATATATCATAAACCGCCCCTCGGGCATAACATCACTCAGAATCAGTCACTTAGCATACCTCACAATCACTCGAAATCAACCCCTCGGGCAACCTCACAATCACACATGCCTCCCGATCACTCGTCACTCAGAACTCGGCACTCGGCATTCGCACTCCGTAGGTACCTGCGCTCACTGGGGGTGTACATACTCCGGAGGGGCTCCTACAGCCCAAGCGCTATAACAAGCCATCCCGTGGAATAATCACTCAGGCTCTTGGCCTCTCAGATATCATAAAACAATGTAACATGCTATGGCTCGCAGCCTGATCCCATAATATCCTCACAACATAGGCCCTCGACCTTGTCGCTCCCTATTTTCCTCGTGAAATCGGGTTTCGACATTTTTGAGACAACTCCCTTCATTTTGGGATGGGGTAAGGGATTTGAAGAGTCGACACCTAACGGATTAAGGTGCGTTAGGTAACGTAGAGCGAATAACTCATGAAACTAGTTTTCATTACCATAGATCGGGTAAGGACTCAAATTACCTTGAGGGGAAGGTGTTAGGCACCCTTCGAGGTCCATAATGGTGGGTCCCGGCAAAACTTAACTTTTGCGAATTAGTCTAAAAGGGAAATAAAACAATTTGGACAATACAAGTTACTTTAAACATGATTAAAGGGGTGTCCTAGGTTTTTTAGCCTATTGGATCATTCCATGCAATACTTTATAACTTCCCCAAGTTGGGGTGTTACTCATAGAATTAGCGCACATGCTATCATCTCCTTACTACCCAATTGCTATCTTTCAGTTGTTACCTAAGCATTCCAGTATCTTCTAACTCGTTCCTTATGTGTGCACTACCGTCCCTTACCTATGGCCGTGGAGGTATTAGGACCACTATTTAGGGTGGTTCTAGACTGACCTATATTGCTTAAAATGAGAAATCTAGACAACAAAAAAATACAAATAGGACTTTCAAGTAAGGAAACAAATAAGGGCTCACATCGACCTCCAGAAGTAGACAACAAAGGCACGCAGTTGAATCAACAAACTTCATTAATTTTAGAATCCTATAGGCAGGATATTTATATGAGCAGAAACAGAATGTAAAAGCAACTTTATTAAGGAGATGCATCGAGACCTATTAGTTTTCCTACTGATTTTATTTATCATGAATTTGGGCACTTCCAGGCAGCAAGATGTCAAATTTTTAGGCCCAGAATCATTGAAAATTCCTATAGATTTGCCTAAGCGATGGCCAGAATCAGTCAAATTCAGAATTAATTAACAGAATCCTATAGGCATGATTTCTTTGAGTTTATTAAACACAGACCTATAAACATGGTTTCTAAGTGTGGTACTAATTTTAACTCATAAAGACAAGTTTTTATTCATTTTAATTCCTATAGGCATGCTTTCTAAGTCTGAAGCTCATTTAAACTCCTATCGACAGTATTTCTAAGTTTAAAAAAATTGATTTCACCCTATAGGCATGATATCTATTAGTTTAAATCCTATAGGCATGATTTCTAAGTTTGAAACTGATTTGTTATTCCTATAAGCATGGTATCTATTAATCATATGTAGGCAGAATTTTAAGCAGATTGTCAGGAAAGGTTATTATTTCAAACAAACAGAATCATGTAGGCACAATCACTAATGCACATTGAGAAAAATATGTGTGGATCCTAGGAACATGATTTCTAATGCAGAATTAACGAAAAGGCCTATAAACATGATCTCTAGTATGGAAAATGTAAGAATATAGAATCAGGAAAAATCCTATAGGGAGGATCTCTAAGCAAGTATAGCATTCACATGGTTCAATCGACATAATTAAACCTCTAGGCAGGATTTCTACAAAGTTTAACAAAGATATAATAAAAACCCCTGCTTTTACTAATAAACCCCAATTCTGTTATTACAGAGATTATTACAGCCCAGAATGAATAAGTTACATAATAGTAACTATTACACTATAAGAATCCTTCATAGGCCCAATATAAACTTGGAAACCAGGCCTTCAAACACAGCAGTTCTGGAGAATAATAGTGATTCATCCATGAATTCAGGGTTCTAGTGTGTGAAAGTTCCCAAGGGCCTCAGGGACTCCGGGTAATACTCACACCAGAACCACACTCAGAAAATAGTTCATAGAATATTGGAAGACCAGCCCCAATGTGTCAGAGTTCGGAGGAGTCTCAAGGACCCTAGGCAGTGCTCACACTGGGGTGGTGAGGACCTAAATAACTAAGAGTAGGAGTTTGAAAACAAGTGCATAAAGGGTAATGGGTCAGCTTTTAAAATAGCTTAATTTGCAGAAGCAAACTTATTCAGAATATAGAGTTGCAAACAGAACTGCACCAAGAAACAAACAAAGTCCATGTTTAGCACATAGTTCAAGCAGATTGGCATTTGTTTAGACTAGATATTCATACTAGTATTTAAAGTAATCACAGAAGAAAAATCACTTGAATTAAACAGACATGATATATGAAATAATCCATAAGTATATCTAGTTACATGCTTTCTGTATCTAACAAAGTTCAAAACAAGAGACGTAAAAATGACTTAGGAAAGACTTCACATTATTGAAATAACTTAGTTTAACATGGTTTCTACATGGGATCATGTAGTCACATAGAAGGCAGGATTATGGTAGGAATTGAAACAGACTAGTCTTAATAAAGCATAGAGAACAGAATAGTAAGAGTTAAGGCATGCCAGTTGAGAAGAAAGCAAGTAAGAATGCAATAACAGTTGAAATTTCAGAGAATTTGGCCTTGGATTTCAGCCGGCCAAATATTAGCCACTTAGTGCAGAAATCAGAATAGGAGAATAAAGAGAGGGCTTAGGTTTTTGTGAGAACGGAGAGTTCGAGAATTGTAAAATTGTTCAGTTGTAGAGTTGACCTAAAGGGAGTGAGGAGGGGGATTTAAACACGAAGTAAACTAATAAGGCAATGAACCAGTCACACATAAATAAGGTATGAAAATCAATTAACGTCGGCATAAATAAATTAACAGGTAAGAATCGAGTAAAGTACCACTTAATTTAGGGAAAATCTTATACGGAATCAATCAGTAGGTTAAGAATAAGGTAAGCAATAAGTCCAAAATCAATTAGAAGTCGACTCCAATAATCAGAACATAAAATTAGGCGAGTAAGGTTAAGTTAAAGAAAGTAGTACAAATAATTAATCACATGCTGGTCCAAATAAGGTAAGAACAGGTAAAGTCTATTAAGGAAACACTGGTACTAAAAGGAAAGCCTAATTTCAAACCCTAATTTAGGAAAATAAAATCAATTTAACAATTAATCGATAGAATTAAAGGTAAACGGACAGAAATAGTAGGATAAACAGCCAAATAATCGAAACCCTAAGAAATACAAAGACATCTAATAAGTAAAATCAGTCAAAATAAATAAGGAAACCGTAAGAAATACCAAGAGACGAAAACATTTAAATATTAAAACATTTTTTGCAAAAATCTGTTAAAATCAAAACCCTAGCTTTTAGGGTAAATAAAACCGGTCAATAATAATAATAAAAGACTATAAGAAACAGAAGTATCGAAACTTTAAAGGAGAAATACCAAAATAAACATAAAATCGTTCAAGATCTAAATAGATTCAACAAAAAATAGCCAGATTCATAAAAAATAAGCAGAAGTTAAACCAAATCTGGTTTGAACCAGAGATTTGAAACCCTAAAATACGAAAATATTCATACTCACAGGTATCAGAGTGAACATAGATGGAATAATCTTATATGAGAGACTTTGAACCAAATCTGGTTTGAGTCTCTTCAGATTCACTTGCCATTTGAGGCAAATGAATCAAGTAGCATCAAGATCGAATAACCAGCAGAGAAATGAAGCCAAATAAGGCAGGGAATCGAAGGAAAATCACATGAATCAAGAGGGAATGTGTGACGGTGGGGCTAGGGTTTGAGGGGGTGAAAGAGAAGAGAGGAGAGGGTTTCGGGGAAAAATGAAGTAGGGTTGGGTGTTTGGTATATTAAAACGGGGTTGAGGGTTTAGGGTCGTTGATATTCTGAGATTAACGACCAGGATTTAAGATTTTAGCCGGGGCAGGTTATTGGATAGGTATGGGTAGTTAGGTCAGGGTGATGGGTATTGGATTATTGGGCTGATAGGGTATTGGTCTAGGTAGGTCCAATAAAAATAAATTAAAAAGGGGCTATGTTTTAAATACCCATTTAAATTAATAATATAATTTTAAAAAATAATTAATAAATGATAAAAAATTTATTTGTATATTAAAAGTCATTTTTCGTGTAAATAATGTAATTATGGATATATGGGTTATTATTGCAAAGTCATTGCAATTATAGCCTAAAGATATAAATATAATTATGCATGAAATGATTAAAGCTCAATATAAATATAAATGGTAAATATTAAGTAATAAATCATTACAAAGTTATTTGTGAAACCCAGCCTCAAGTCTTCTAGACTGGCCCATTATCAACACGCTATCACATCTCACACCTCATCCTTGAAAATCAAAAGTCGTCGATGCACAGCTGATACCGAGCGCTCATGTGCGCATTAGAATACATGAAAGGAATTCAAAGAGTTATGACTTTAGCGAAATAAATGGATTCTCACGACAAGAATTAAAGAATGTGAGATTTTTCTTCCTAAGGGTTCTGCAGTCTCTCGAAGATAAGTACAGACGTCTCCGTACCGATCAGCGATACTCTACTAAACCTGCTCATGACTGACGAGTCCTATGTAACGTGTGTTGCTTATGCACTATTTTGAAAGTATATATGTTTTCACGCCTCGGACCTAGGGAAGCGTGGTTGGCGCCCGGTGCCTAACTGGTCCGAGCGAAACACTATGTAACTCATGATCGTTCGACCAAAACTATAACATACATAGGTCGAGTTAGCTGAACTCATTCCTTTTGTAACTATCATGGGCGTCTCATAATGTAGAACTGTAAGTGGGCAACATTGGATCAATAAAATATCATTCTTAAAACATGAACACATATGGGTCGTCAAGGCCTCTGACCTACTGTACAAACTGAACCTATGTCTACAAATCCTCTGAGATTATTTGACATCAAATGGGACAGGGTACCGGCCTACCCATAAGTCTGTAGAAAAATTCTAACATGATGACTCATAGACTCGAATGTACTCCGAATGAGGTGCAGTCTTACCGATCCTTCGCTGAATACCCATCTTGTCTACTATGAGGGCTCGTCAAACTTATTATCTATACCTACAGTCATGAATGCAGCGTCCCAAAAAAAAAGTATGTTAGTATGAATAATGTATTGAGTATGTAAGGCAATATACTGAAAGCTAAAACTGAAACTGAACTGATAATATAATAATTGAAAGTAGATGGAAGTCAAAGATAATCTGAAGATATGTTTACCTGCTGATACTGAATCAACTCTCTCAATATAGCAAGTAAATAGTTGTCCGGCCCTGTAAGGCTCGGTATATATATATATATATATATATATATATATATATATATACTTGTAGGGCTCGCTCATAGGCGCTCGACCATACTAGGCTTTGTATCTCGACCAACTAGGCTCGCTCATAGGCGCTCGGCAATATTAGGCTCGGTATATAACTTACCATCTGATCAAAGGTTGCCCAATAGGGGCATGCCCATCGATTATAGCTCGATGATAATGAAAATACTGTAATACTGTATATATAGACTCTACGCTCTCTTGACTGGAAAAAGGAAATACTCAAATGAATATGAAGTCCCGATAACGAGACTATTATAACTTATAAAACTAGAAAAATATACGTAAATTCTGGGATATGTATTTTTCTTTATGATTCGTTATCAAACTCGTGTAATTACGAGATCATGCAAAAATGAAGGAAGGGCTTAGCCTTAACATACCTGGAGTATGAAAAAATCTGTATGATGTTCTTGGAAAAGGTTGCACTGTACTCCTTTAGAACCACAAAATTTTACATTGCTACTGTTCTAAGAAATCTTGTTGATTGAAGAAATCACGTTGTAGTCGTTGAGAATGAAATGTTGTTTGTATTCAAAATCCTATAAAATGGTTTCTTGGCGTGAGCTGACCAAGTTTTTCTCAAGATTTCAATGCCATCATTCATCAAATCACAGTTGTCAAGTAGTCAACCCCTTGGTCCTGAGGGGGCCTATGGAAATCCTTTCAGCAATATATCGGAGAAAGAGAGTCTAGTTCTTCTTAAGAGTAAGTTGCTTGAAGAATTTGATTCTTCAAACAATCAATCTTCAATGCTAGTTTTCCATGGAAATCAGGATTATGGTGTAAGTACTTTTAGTTGGTCATTCTCTACATAATAGTATTGTATTGCTTTTCAAAATTTTAATCACAGCACCATCCTCATTTTTGTTATGTTCCAACAGCTCTCCAATAATTTTTGTGGTTTTAACTTGGTACGTGCAAGGAAACTGTCTGGAAGTCCATCAGCTAATTTATATAACAGGTTGCCACCTAATAAGAAATGACTTTAGGATGTGTCTTGCTCCCACCTGGGGAGGGGGTAGGCGGGGATTTTGATCTTTATCAACCAATTAATTAATTTAATTTGGTAATATTCCACTACCCGGTAATTAATCAATTACCCACATACTTAAGAATTGTCTCAAATTACATAAAGTTCTACTTATTTTTAATACACTTTATACATCTTACTATCATGGTCAAATGGTATCTTGTATGGTACTAGTCCATAAATATCGGGTATTAATGCTTGGCCGGAATTTTATCCCAACATGCTAAACTTGGACGAAAATTCACTTTCTTTTACTTGCTTCCCCTTTCACCTTCACAAATTTACTCACCACTTGTTTGAAATAGCATAATCCTTATAATCTCCAAATAATCTTTTCCTTGGAGTGATGTCAATTACCTTACGACAATTTCAATGTTCAATACTACAGGGTTTAACATCGTCGTAATTTAATACTGCGAAGCGTAACATCATCATAATATAATACTGCGGGACATAATATCGACGTAATATTGCGGGGCGTAACATCATTCCCCCCTTTGCAACATTCGTCCTCGAATGTGGACTGATGCTCTTATCATTTTCATAACTTATAGCTCTTGTGAACACCTTAATACTCTCCTTGCCGTTTCGGCAGTTGTTCTGTGAGTAAATCCAAAAGCTAGGGCATTCCCCTATTTAGGCCTTTTTCTCGCACCACATTCTGTGGTTGGAATTCATACAATCTCCTAACTCTTGCTATCTTCTGGCATGCAATCTGTATGACTTTTTTCTTGTATGTGCACCTATGCGACTCGTCTCTCCTTTTTCCTCCAGCTTTTAGCCAATCTCTAGGACTCACATTTCAAAAATATATAGAGCTTGATAATATTTCCCTCTAGGCATCTGTAGGTTTACTGATGTTCTTTGTTCGGTACTTTGTCGAACCTACGAATATTGTTATACCTTATTTCATAGATTTGTTTATCCATTTATATGACTTTACTGCATCTAGGTAGGTCATACTTTACCATAACTCTTACTTCGACTTATCGTTACTGAGGTCTACTACAGAACTCCGGGTTACTTTCGTTACTTATACCATATGTATAAATCTAAGTCCTTTAATGCTTCATTATTACTATTCATCTAAAGGATGGAATCCTTATCTCCTTTTGTACGTTGGAACTTTATCCATCTGTTATTAATTCACCTCAATATTGGTCTACTGTCTATTACTAGTAACTTGAAACTCCTTATGTAATCACTAGGGCTCACGTCTCATCAAGGAATATCTAAAATGGTTAGACTGATCCACCTGGGGCGACACCATACTATCATAACCGTATTTCACATGGGATTCATCTTACGTGGGTATTTTAATCCTTTACAATTCATGAAATCCCTCTCCCTTCTTCTCCAAATCATTACTCAATCGAAGGCTTAAACGTCATATTTTATTTATCACAGTTACACCATCATTCTACTACCAGGGCAGCATTCCATCTCTTCTAAATTCTACTAGTCTTAGACTCCTCTGAGTTCATTCAGGATATACTGAGCTTTTTATAACGTAGAGAAACCATTAGCTCTCTTGTTTTCATGGGCTTAATCCTGAGGATTTATCCATTCTCCTCACCATCTCACTTGCCATTTCTTATCCTTACTCTTGTCTTCCTAAAACTTTGTCACTTTACCTCCGTGCCCTTGTGCTTGTAAGGTTGCTTCTGAACTGATATTTTGACTGCCTTCCCAGTGGAACTTTCTTTTATCCCTGCAATACTTATACGGTACCTTTAACTACCCCAACTCCTATTTGAATATATCTCAAGTATATAATGACATTACTGCGAGGCTGAATTCTCCATGTTGGGGTTTACCACATTCATCTTTCATTATCTGCTAATTTGTTTGTAACTTCTTGTCTAGTCATGACTAGGCTCTTCCTGAATAAACTACTAACTACTCGTCGGCCCATTCTCATATCCATATTCCGCGTAATCTTTCTTGATTTATTTCCTTGTCTTAACTTACCTCACGTACTGGCTCTCTATCTATCAATAATATCCCGGATAGGAACCCTTACTTCCTTCTTTTCTTTTTTTCTTTGATTTTGATGCCGTGCTTACATAACGTTCTGGAATCATAGCATATCTGAAATTCTCATGATGCCGACCATTATCAAATCACTCAGTCCTTAATTCATGTTTAGTTTACCTTGTTCACCAGTCCATACTGATTTCTATTACTTTGGGGTCTAACTTTTCCTTTTGGTAGTCGCGTTGGAGTCACGAGCTTATTTCTCGAAATGAGGATATGACTTTATGGCCTATATTCTTTTATTGTCTCAAGGCTTGTCACCTCTCGTCCTTTTTTATTCATTTGACTATAGATTTTGTAACACTCTACCATTGTCACCCATGTATCATATCTCGCTCATAATTCTTCCTTATCTCTCTTCTCATTACTCTGCTAATATTTCTGCCTATCACTTTATTCTGAAACTTTAACAATACATTCTTTCGCTTTTACCTCCCCTTGCCCCATCTACTGGCTCTTCGGGTTGCCTAACATTCTTTCTATACTAGGGACGGGAGTCATACTAAGGTGATATTTATCCCTACAAGGCTTCCAGTGCCTATCTTTGTAGTACTCATATCTAGCTGTACTATTTTAGAGTACACTATCTGGGTGTCTCACAAGGAGATCTATTAGCACATTTGCAATATCCTTCGGAAATGTCAGCTAACTCAAACAATTCATCTCTACTAATTAGGTACTTCGTACCCTTCTTCATCTTGCTTCTTTTATTTGTTGAAACGTGTATATACCTTCTGAATCTCTCATTGCCTTTCACCATAGGGATGGATAGATATTCCTGCCTTAAGGCTCCTTTTCCAGAAGCTCACTGGGTTCTTCTGACTCAACTCTTTCACAACCACGTTCAATCCCTTACCAACCATCTTTCTAAATATAGGCATCACCATATTATGAATAAGGTCGAGTTTAGGAAATTGTGTTCTTACAACTGAGATCTACCACACAATCTAGAGTAAGAAGAAAGAGTGACAGTCCTAAATGCCATATAGCCTCCTGCTTATAAGTGTGGTGCACGACACACCCATAAAAAAGACTCTACTAGACACGACTTGTAGACTCCCAAGGACAGAACTGCTCTGATACCACTTTGTCACGCCTCGGGCCTGGGGAGGCGTGGCTGGCACCTGATGCTTAACTGGCCCGAGCAAACCACTCTATAATTCATGATCGTTCGACCAAACTATAACATACATAGGTCGAGTTAGCTGAACTCCTTCCTTTTGTAACTATCATGGGCCCATATGGCCACGACTCATAATGTACAAATGTAAGTGGGCAACACTTTATCAATAAACTATCGTTCTTAAAACATGAATACATATGGGTCGTCAAGGCCTCTGACCTACTGTACAAACTGAACCTCTGTCTACAAATCCTCTAAGATTATTTGACATCAAATGGGACAGGGTACCGGCCTACCCATAAGTCTGTAGCAAAATTCTAACATGATGACTCATAGACTCGAATGTACTCCGAATGAGGTGCAGTCTTACCGATCCTTCGCCGAATGTCGATCTCGTCTACTATGAGGGCTCGTCAAACTGATTACCTATACCTACAAGCATGAATACGGCGTCCCCAAGAAAAGAACGTCAATACGAATAATGTACCGAGTATGTAAGACAATATGCCGAAAGCTAAAACTGAAACTGAGCTGATAATATAATAACTTCAAGTAGATGGAAGTCAAAGATAATCTGAAGATATGCTTACATGTTGATACTGACTCAACTCTCTCAATATAGTAAGTAAAATAGATGTCCGGCTCTACAAGGCTCGGTATATATATATATATATAACTGCTCTGCCGTAGTAGTCTCACTCATAGGTGCTCGGCCATACTAGGCTCTGTATCTCGGCCAACTAGGCTCGCTCATAGGCGCTCGGCCACAGTAGGCTCGGTATATAACTTACCATCTAATCAGAGGTTGCCCAATAGGGGCCTGCCCATCGATTATATCTCGATGGTAATGAAAATACTGTAATACTGTATATATATACTCTAAGCTCTCTTGACTGGAAAAAGGAAATACTCAAATGAATATGAAGTCCCGCTAACGAGAATATTGTAACTTACAAAACTAGAAAAATATACGTAAATTTTGGAATATGAATTTTTCTTTATGCTTCGTCATCAAACTCGTGTAATTATGAGATCATTCCAAAACGAAGGAAGGGTTTAGCCTTAACATACCTGGAGTATGGAAAAATTCGTATGATGTTCTTGAAAAAGTTTGCACTGTACTCCTTTAGAACCACAAAATTTCACGTTGCTAATGTGCTAAGAAATCTTGTTGGTCGAAGAAATCACGTTGTAGTGGTTGAGAATAAATGTTGTTTGTATTCAAAATCCTAGAAAATGGTTTCTTAGCGCGAGCTGACCAAGTTTTTCTCATGATTTCAATGTCATCATTCATCAGATCACAGTTGTCAAGTAGTCAACTCCTTGTTCTTGATGGAGCCTATGGAAATCCTTTCAGCAATCTATCGAAGAAAGAGAGGCTAGTTCTTCTTAAGATTAAGTTGCTTAAAGAATTTGATTCTTTCAAACAAGCAATCTTCAACGCCAGTTTTCCATGGAAATCAGGATTATGGTGTAAGTACTTTTAATTGGTCATTCTCTACATAATAGTATTGTATTGCTTTTCAAAATTTGAATCACAGGAACCATCCTCATTCTTGTTATGTTCCAGCAGCTCTCCAATAATTTTTGTGGTTTTAACTTGGTACATGCAAGGCAACTATCTGGAAGTCCATCAGCTAATTTATATAATAGGTTGCCACCTAATAAGAAATGACTAAGAGTCATTTCTTTAGGATGTGGCTTGCTCCCACCTGGGGAGTGGGGCGGGGATTTTGATCTTTATCCAACAATTAATTTATTTAATTAGGTAATATTTCGCTATTCGATAATTAACCAATTACCCGCATAATTAAGAATTGTCTCAAATTACTTAAAATTCTACGTATTTTTAATACACTTTATACATCCTACTATCATGGTCATGTGGTACCTTCTTTGATACTAGTCCACATCGGGTATTAATGCTTGGCCCGAATTTTATCCCAACATGCCAAACTTTGAAGAAAATTCATTTTCTTTGACCTGCTTCCCCTTTCACCTTCACGAATTTACGCACCACTTATTTGAAATAGCATAATCCTTATAATCTCCAAATAATCTTTTCCTTGGACTGATGTCAATTACCTTACGGCAATTTCAACGTACAATACTACAGGGTGCAACATTGTCGTAATTTAAAACTACGAAGCGTAACATCATCGTAATATAATACTGTGGGACGTAATATCGACATAATATTGTGGGCGTAACATATCTATTTTAAAATATCTATGGGAAAAATTGGGAATCAGCAGGCCTAACTCAATCAGAAACCTCTCAAGCCACTCGGGCTATCAGTAAAATGGGATGCTTGACCCAAAATATCATTTTATGCATCAAATAGTGTAAATGAGACTGGGTTTCGAAATCAGTTAAACATAGCATAACTAAGTGTAAATCTTAAATCAACACAGTGAGAAAATAGCAGTAGAAAGCCCCCAAGGGGTCAAAACACTTGGCACGAGGCCCAAATACGGCATTCAGCCCAAAACATAGTAATATTCCTTAAAACATAAAATATCATATGATTTGAAATCAAATACGCAACTTATTAGTTGCCACGGGACGGACCAAGTCATAATCCCCTAGTGGTGTACGCCACACACTTGTCATCTAGCATGTGCGCCACTTCAAAATAGTGATACAATGAAAAATACGGGGTTTCATACCCTCAGAACAAGATTTACAACCATTACTTACCTCAAGCCGGATGAAAATCTACTCCGCGGTGCCTTTTACACTCGACTCGGCCTCAAATCGCCCCGAATATATTCAAAATCATATTCATACCATCAAAATATGCTAATGGAACAAAGCCCACTCGAAAATAGCCAAATGACATCAAAAATCCCGAAATTAGCCAAACCCGACCCGCGGGACCATGTCTCGGAATACAATAAAAATGAAAAAACTAGAATCCTTACACTCCCACGAGTCCATACATACCAAATACATCAAAATCCGACAACAAATGGTCCCTCAAATCCTCAAATCAAAGTCTCAAATTTTAACCATTAAATTCCACTAATTTCAGGTCTAATCAGTCAAATATCACTATAGAATCAAGTTTTTGGTCCAAGAAACTTACCTCCACGATTAATCCCTTGAATCCCTCTTACCAGCTAAATCACATTTGCAGTCACTATTTCGCACCTGCAGAAAAATAACCGCACCTGCGATTCTTCATTAAGTAGCCAGACATCGCACATGCGGTCGCATAACCGCACATGCGGTCATCACATATGCGGGGACCAAACCGCACCTACGAAAAATAGCGCACATGCGCGCCACGATTGCACCTGTGAAGCTCGCACCTGCGGTTCCTATTCTGCAGGTGCGGCCACACCAGAGCAGCAGCTGCACCAGTAGATTTCCAAGGTTCTACTCTCTGACGGCCATCCGAAATCATCCCGAGCCCCTCGGGGCCTCAACCCAAATATACCAACACCTCATATAACATTACCTGAACTTAGTCAAACCCTCAGAACACTCAAAAAAACATCAAAATACCGAATTAACCCGAAATTCAAGCCTACGGATTTCTAAACTTCCGAAATTCTCCAACGATGCCGAAACCAACCAAACCACAACCGAAAGACCTGAAATTTCGCACACACATCGCAAATGACACTACGAACCTATTCTAACTTCTGAAATTCCATTCCGACCCCAATATCTACTTTTCCACTACCAATCAAAAATCACAAACAGTTCAAGCCTAATTCTACCACGGACCTCCGAATAACATTATGAATACACTTCTAAGTCCCAAATCACCTAATGAAGCTATTCAAACCATAAAACCACATTCCGAGATCATTTACTTATAAGTCAACCTCTGGTTGACTTTTCCCACTAATTAACCCACTTAAGAGACTAAGTGTCTCATTTCTCTCCACAATCACTCCGAACCCGAGCCAACCAACCTAACATGACATAATAGAGCTAAACCACATATAATGAAGCAGAAACGGGGAAAACAGGGCTAAAATTCTCAGAATGTCTGATCGGGTCGTTACATTCTCCCCCACTTAAACATACGTTCATCCTCAAATGTGCCTATAGTTGTTCCAAAAAACCATCAAAATTGTCTTGTAACCTAGCATGCACATACCCGGGGGTGATCCCATGTCACCCTATCCCATATAGGTCCAATAGCACAACATATCTGAAATTTTGTAATCCAACCTAAACCATAAAACTTAGAACCAAATTTCCACTTCTGAAATAATTTATAAGATAAAAATCCCACATCTATAAACTGAATAAGTATGAACACGATGTATCAAGCCATATCTATAACCCAAGATGTAATCACCTGATATACCACATGACTCAAACACTCATAGAGATAACTCCTAATCACAATAGCTGCTCAAAACAACCCAATACCGGTAATTAACCTCGACTAGCCAGTCATGGATCTCCCCTTTCTTCGACAGGAACTATAGCAGATTTCTAAGGAAACCTCCAATATCATCCTTCCAACCATGTTGTAGTCAATTCTGATGGTGTTGTTTCTAGTTCCAATGACCTCTGCTGATCCAACACGACCACTCTTATGACATGCCACATCAATACAATGCAAAGTCATAACCTCTGCAACTCGTGCACCCAATAGCAACATCCCAACGTATTCAAATCGTAGAAAAGATTAACACGAGAGGACTATCCCGCCAGCCTAACAAGTGCCATCACAACACCATGCTAAGAGCCTGGCACACATCGTAAAACCAAAACACACGAATCCAAAACAAAGGTCATACCTCTAACATAACTCTGCTACAATGCGTGATCCTATCCAAACACTAGTCTATATGAAATACTTCAGGTCACCTTGGTCAAAATAAATAACCATGTGCAATTCGACATCAAGTACTCAAAGTGCATTTCCATAAACATGGGAAATCGGATGATACAATGCCACACGAATCCGAAAGAACATAACCAATACGTATCAATCCCGCAATACCCTATTACTTACCTTACTCAAGTCCCGCTATAAAGCCCAAATATAAATGCACCATATGTGCATATAACCAACAATAACAACTCCTCGCAACACCGAAGGGTAACTCATAGATCACTCCAGAACATGAATAAGCTCAATGACAATCGAATGGTACATCCCTCAATAATAGCAATTCAGAGTCAACAATTCCAACTCGGTGCAGAACACACACCCATACTGGCCCTACCAATGAACCCTAAATCAACTCTGGTCACCCGCAACACCAAAATAACCTATTTATGAGAACTCTTAATCTCGAAGTCCATGAAGCGCACGAATCACCATATCTGATCCCAACTCCACCGCTCGAATATATAACACACCTCTAATACTAAATTATTCCAAGAGGGATACCCCTATATTTCTTCTGTGCCACCAAGCAAACTTGAATATCATCAGTCGATCCAACAAGAGAGCGACACAATACTAATGAAGCACCGTTAACCCAAACATATTTCCCTTTTCTGAAATGCATACCCTGATCAAGCCACACCAATTAGTGATATCATTTACCTAGTCATCTGAAACTGCCCATGCTGCCTAAGAATTCATGACCTTCCTTCCAGAACTGAACCATGATCTCACACATACCAATCTCGACCAAACACAACATACCGCATATACTGTGCCATCCTATGATAAATATGAGAACTTAATAACCCCTTTCGAGCCACAAGAAACTACATACCCAACTAGCCAAGAACTTTCCATTTGATCCCATCTAGAAGCAAAATCACTATACATCGCATGATTCTCATGCCAGTAGAAAATATACATCTCCAACCGTGGTAGAAACCATCAAGAACTCTCTGAATCCCATTTGTACGACACCAAACCGTCATGACTGAATCCTTCTAACTCAACCAAGCTACACAGGTCACCAAAATCCAAGAGAATTTCCTAGAAACACCTGTAAAAACCCATTACCTCATGAACACCCAAAGAACTAATCATATCCCTTACCATGCCGATATGGCCTACTACCAAGTTGTCCTATTTATCCAAGTTCCTTCTGACTTACCTTCGAATTGATACTTCTCCTTTCCATAATACGCAATTCTCAACCCAGACTCACCACACGAGACCCGAGCATAAAACCATATCGTCAAAGGCTCATAAGACACTAAATTCTCTCTCAAATATCCCTGAAAGCACCACATTCAAAATGCATACCCTGAAGAGACTTCCTGCAAATCTAAAGCCATTACCTTCACCTTCCTAACGCTGATATGTAGAATCCATGATAATGTAGAAATGCCACAAGTCTTGAAATCCTCCAACGTAAATATCAGTTTCTAGCCAAATACACATCTTGAAGATTCACAATTGTTACATATAACCTCGAATCCATCAGAACCATTCTCGAGAGCCATCCACTCTACGAAAATCTCAATTAAACTGATCAAGTAGACCGAACGACCTGGCCCCATTTGCACACCATCATACTAGGAAGTAGTCCACACACTCGAAGCAACCAAACAAATTTCTACACTACACCATTTACATTTACAACTCAATCATTCAATAAAACCCATTTACCCATAGAGTACATTACAACCTATATCCAAAAATTTCCATTACTCGAGTCATCCCTGATCTCAACCCCTGTAAGCCACAACTAATTCGCCATAATACCTCAAACTGAAATAGATATGACACTTAGCCGCAAAATCAATGTATCAATAGCAGACTCCCCCACTTAGCCCAAAGCCATAGATCAAGGCAACCAATAACTCACAATGCACATACGTTATCACCGCTACAGTACCGCGGTGAGATTCAACTAAATCCTTCATAAGCTCATATAACACCAACTATCTAATTTATTAAATCATCTGCAAATCTCGCATTCACCGTTGTAATAGTCATGCCAACTTCCACAAGCGATTTAAACTCAAAATTGCAACGTATGTCATTTACTGGTAAAAGAGAACTTGCTACAAAACAGCATAAGGATCACACACCTCAGGACGCCCCGCATGAGATAACCCCGCCTGCTTAGCCTCAATCTGATAACTCTCTATACCCTTCCTAAAATCATAGTTATTACACATTCGCTTTACCGTCCTGCATTTAAACACAACCAATGCCTACGCTCGAGGAACCACAATACGCGGTATAAGAACATGAAGCTGATGGCAGATCTAACACTGGAGATGTGGTCAAAGCAATCTTGAGCTTCTGGAAGCTCTCTCCACATTCGTCTAACCACCTGGATACCCTCACTGGACACCACGTGCCCCAAGAATGCTACTGATTTGAGCCAAAATTCACACTTGGAGGACTTTGCATAAAGTTTCTCCTCCCTTAATCTCTACAATACAACTCTCAAGTTCTGAGCATGCTCCTCCTGGCTACGAGAGTACACCAGGATGTCATCAATGAACACAATAAACAAGGAATCTAAATATGGCTGAAATACGTTGTTCGTCAAATGCATGAACGCTGCTGGGGCATTGGTCAGCCCAAAAGAAATCACCAAAAACTCATAACACAACAGGAAGATCCACTTCCTTCCACAACTAAACTACATGAGAGGTCCTTTAATACACTCACAACTCGAGGCCATATGCTAACTCAAGACAGAAGTCAAACACTTAATAGTTCTTGATACATGTCCGGCCAATTCTTTTTGTCACAATCAAACAATCTGAAACACATCCCACCATAGAATCACACACTCCACATAGTCATCCAGTCACATAATCCCACCAGTAAAGACACAAACAGACATATAAGTCCCAAATGCACGTGCTCACACAATCAAAATCTCAGCACTCAAGATATAAACAAAACCCGGCCTCAAGTCTTCTAGATTGGCCCATTATCAACAGGCTAAAATCACATCTCATACCTCATCCCTGAAAATCACAAGTCGTTGATGCAGAGATGATATCGAGCGCTCACGTGCGCATTCGAATACATGAAAGGAAATCAAAAAGTTACACCTTTGGCGGAATAAATGGATTCGCACGACAAGACTACAAGAATGTGAAATTTGTTTTCCTAAGGGTTCTGCAGCCTCTCGAAGATAAGTACAGACGTCTCCGTACCGATCCACGAGACTCTACTAAACCTGCTCATCACTGGTGAGTCCTACGTAACCTATGTTGCTCATGAACTATTTTGAAAGTATATATGCATTTTAAAATATATAGGGGAAAAATTGGGTATCAACAGGCCCCACTCAGTCAGAAACCTCTCAAGCCACTCGGGCTATCAGTAAAACAGGGTGCTCGACATAAAATATCATTTTATGCATCAAATAGCGTAAATGAGACTGAGTTTCGAAATCAGTTAAACATAGCATGACTGAGTGTAAATCTTAAATCAACACAGTGAAGAAATAGCAATAAAAAGCCCCAGAGTGGTCCAAACACTTGGAACAAGGCCCAAATACGGCATTCAGCCAAGTACATAGTAATATTCCTTAAAACATCAAATATCATATGATTTGAAATCAAATACGCAACTTATTAGTTGCCACGGGACGGACCAAGTCAAAATCCCCCAACGGTGTACGCCACACACTTGTCATCTAGCATGTGCACCACTCCAAAATAGTGATATAATGCAAAGTCCAGGGTTTCATACCCTCAGGACAAGATTTACAATCATTACTTACCTCAAGCCGGATGAAAATCTACTTTGCAATGCCCTTTCCACTCGACTCGGCCTCAAATCGCCCCGAATATATTCAAAATTAGATTCATACCATCAAAATATGCTAAAGGAACAAAGCCCACTCAAAAATAGCCAAATTACATCAAAAATCCTGAAATTGGCTAAACCCGACCCCCGGGCCCATGTCTCAGAATCCGATAAAAATGGCAAAACTATAATCCTTACACTCTGACGAATTCATACATACGAAATACATCAAAATCCTACAACAAACGGTTCCTCAAATCCTCAAATCAAAGTCTCCAATTTCAAGCCCTAATCCCTCAATTTTAACCATTAAATTCCACTAATTTCAGGTCTAATCAGTCAAATATCACCATAGAATCAAGTTTTGGGTCCAAGAAACTTACCTCCACGATTAATCCCTTGAATCCCTCTTCCCAGCTAAACCGCATATGCGGTCACTATTTCACACCTGCAACTTCCGCATCTGCGGAAAAATAACCGCACTTGCGGTTCTTCATTAAGTTGCCAGATATCGGACCTGCGGTCGTATAACCGCACATGCGGTCATCGCAGTTGCGGGGATCAAACCGCACCTACAAAAAATAGCGCAGCTACACACCACGACCGCACCTGTGGAGCTTGCACCTACGGTTCCCCTTCCGCAAGTGTAGCCACACCAGAACAACACCAGCACTAGCAGATTTCCAAGGTTCTAACTCTCTGACGGCCATCCGAAATCATCTCGAGCCCCTCGGGGCCTCAACCAAACTATACCAACACCTCATATAACATCACCTGAACTTAGTCGAACCCTCGGAACACTCAAAACAGCATCAAAACACCAAATTAACCCGAAATTCAAGCCTAAGAATTTCTAAACTTCCGAAATTCGCCAACGACGCCGAAACCAACCAAACCACAATCGAATAACCTGAAATTTTGCACACACATCACAAATGACACAATGAACCTATTCTAACTTCCGAAATTCCATTCCGACCTCGATATCTAGCTTTCCACTACCGACTGGAAATCGCCAAAAATCCATTTCCACCAATTCAAGCATAATTCTACCACAGACCTCTAAATAACATTATGGACACATTTCTAAGTCCCAAATCACCTAAGAGACTAAGTTTCTCATTTCTCTCCACAATCACTCCGAACCCGAGCCAACCAACCTAACACGACATAATAGAGCTGAACCACATATAATGAAGCAGAAATGGGGGGAACGGGGCTAAAACTCTCGGAATGACCGATCGGGTCGTTACATTCTCCCTCACTTAAACATATGTGCGTTCTCTAATGTGCCTATAGTTGTTCCAAAAAAACCATCAAAATTGCCGTGTAACCTACCATGAACATACTCAGGGGTGATCCCATGTCACCCTATCACATATAGGGCCAATAGCACAACATATCTAAAGTTTTGTAATCCAACCTAACCTATAAACCTTAGAACCAAATTTTCACTTCTGAAATAAATTATAAGATCAAAATCACACATCTATAAACTGAATAAGTCTGAACACGATGTATCAAGCCATATCCATAACCCAAGATGTAATCACCTGTTATACCACATGACTCACCCACTCATAGCGATAACTCCTAATCACAATAGCTGCTTAAAACAACCCAACACCGGTAATTGACCTCTTATCAAGCAAAGCCTCATTCTAACACTTTCCTATACTACCAATGATGAAAGAAACACGCAGAAACTAGTAACCATTCGTCCGACCACCAGTCATGGAGCTCCCCCTTCTCCGACAGGAACTATAGCAGATTTCTAAGCAAACTTCCAATATCATCCATCCAACCATGCTATATTCAATTCTGATGGTGTTCATTCAAGGTCTAATGACCTCTGCTCATCCAACACGACCACTCTTATGACATGCCATATCAATACAATCCAAAGTCATAACTTGTGCAACTCGTGCACCCAATAGCAACATCACAACGTATTCAAATCATAGAAAATATTAACACGAGAGGACTATCCCACCAGCCAAAAAAGTACCATCACAACAACATGCTATGAGCCTGGCACACATCGTAAAACCAAAACACACGAATCTGACACCAAGGGTCGTACCTCTAACATAACTCCGCTACAATGTGTGATCCCATCCAAACTCTAGTCCACCTGAAATACTTCAGGCCACCTTTCTCAAAAGCAATAACCATGCGCAATTTGACAGCAAGTACTCAAAGTGCATTGCCATAACCATGGAAAATCGGATGATACCATTTCACACGAACCCGAAGGAACATAACCAATACGTCTCAGTCCTTCAATACCCCATTACTTACCTTACTCAAATCCCACTATAAAGCCAAAATAGAACTGCACCATATGTGCATATGACCAACAATCACAACTCCTCGTAACACCGAAGGGTAACTCATATATCACTCAAGAACACGAATAAGATCAATGACAATCGAATGGTACATCCCTCAACAATAGCAATCCGGAGTCAACAATTCCGACCCGGTGCAGAACACACACCCATACTGGGCCTACCAATGAACCCTAAATCAACTCTGGTCACCCGCAACAGATAGATAACTCACAAAAGTTAAAAATGACTGAATCGTGGCACATTCTAACGTCTGACTAGCTTTGCTCGCATATTGACAGTCCACAACCACAAAAAACCTGTTTATGAGAACTCTTAATCTCGAAGTCCAAGAAGCCGCACGAATCATCATATATGATCCCAACTCCACTGCTTGAATATATAACATACCTCTAATACTCAATCCTTCCACGAGGGATACCCGTATAATTCTTCTGTGACACCAAGCAAACTTGAATATCAGCAGTCGATCCAACAAGAGAGCGTCGCAATACCAATGAAGCACCCTTAATCCAAACATATTTCCCTTTTCTGAAATGCATACCCTGATCAAGCCACACCAGTTAGTGATATCATTTACCTAGTCATCTGAAACTGCCCATGCTGCCTAAGAATTCATGACCGTCCTTCCAGAACTGAATTGTGACCTCACACATGCCAATCTCGACCAAACACAACATACCGCATATATTGTGCCATCCTATGATAAATATCAGAACTTCATAACCCCTTTCGACCCACAAGAAACTACGTACCCAACTAGCCAAGAACTTCCCATTTTATCCCATCTAGAAGCAAAATCACTATACATCACATGCTCCCCACACCAGTAGAAAATATACATCTCCAATTGTGGTAGAAACCATCAAGAACTCTCTGAATCCCATTTGTACGAAACCAAACCGTCATGACTGAATCCTTCTAACTTAACCAAGCTACGCAGGTCACCAAAATCCAAGAGCATTTCCTAGAAACACCTGTAACCCTACCGATCCGACCTACTACCAAGTTTTCATATTTATCCAAGTTCCTTCTGACTTACCTTCGAATTGATACTTTTCCTTGCCATTATACCGCAATTCTCAACCCAAACTCACCACACAAGACCCGAGCATAAAACCATATTGTCTAAGGCTCATAAGCCACTGAATCCTCTCTCAAATATCCTCGAAAGCACCACATTCAAAATACTTACCCTGAAGAGACTTCTTGCGAATCTAAAGCCATTACCTTTACCTTCCTGACACTAATATGTGGAATCCATAATAATGTAGAAATGCCACAAGTCTTGACACCCTCCAACATAAATCTCAGTTTCTAGCCAAATACACATCTTGAAGATTCCCAATTGTTACATATAACCTCGAATCCATCAAGACCATTCTCGAGATCCATCCACTGTACACAAATCTCAATTAAATTTATAACGACCTGGCCCCATTTGCACACTATCATACCAGGAAGTAGTCCACAAACTCGAAGCAACCAAAAAAATTTCTACACTACACCATTTACATTTACAACTCAATCATTCAGTAAAACCCATTTACCCATAGAGTACATTACAACCTATATCCAAAACTTTCTATTACTCGAGTCATCCCCGATCTCAACCCATGTAAGCCACAACTGATTCGCCAGTATACCTCAAACTGAAACTGATACGACACTTAGTCGCGCAATCAACATATTAATAGCAGACTCCCCCACTTGGCCAAAAGCCATAAATCAAGGCAACAAATAACTCACAATGCACATACGTTATCACCGCTTTAATACCGCGGTGAGATTCAACTAAATCCTTCATAAGGAAATAATCCCACCAATAAGGACACAAACAGACATATAAGTCTCAAATACACGTGCTCACACAATCGAAATCTCAGCACTCAAGCTACAAACAAAACCCGGCCTCAAGTCTTCTAGACCGGCCCATTATCAACACGCTAAAATCACATCTCACACCTCATCCTTGAAAATCACAAGTCATTGATGCACAGATGATACAGAGCGCTCACGTGCGCATTCAAATACATGAAAGGAATTTAAAGAGTTACACTTTTGGCGGAATAAATGGATTCGCATGACAAGAATTCAAGAATGTGAGACTTTTTTTTCCTAAGGGTTCCGCATCCTCTCGAAGATAAGTACAGACGTCTCCGTAACGATCTGCGAGACTCAACTAAACCTTCTCATGACTTGTGAGTCCTATGTAACCTATGTTTCTCATGAACTATTTTGAAAGTATATATATATTTTAAAATATATATGGGATAAAACTGGGTATCAACAGGCCTCACTCAGTCAGAAACCTATCAAGCCACTCGGGCTATCAGTAAAACGGGATGCTCGGCCCAAAATATCATTTTATGCATTAAATAGTGTAATTGAGACTGAGTTTTGAAATCAGTTAAACATAGCATGGATGAGTGTAAATCTTAAATCAACACAGTGAGGAAATAGTAGTAAAAACCCCCCAAAGGGTCCGTACACTTGGAACGAGGCCCAAATACGGCATGCAGCCCAAACCATAGTAATATTCCTTAAAACATAGAATATCATATGATTTAAAATCAAATACACAACTTATTAGTTGCAACGGAACTGACCAAGTCACAATCCCCCAACGGTGCATCACACACTTGTCATCTAGCATGTGCGCCACTCCAAAATAGTGATACAATGCGAAGTCCGGGGTTTCATACCCTCAAGACAAGATTTACAATCATTACTTACCTCAAGCTGGATGAAAATCTACTCCATGATTCCTTTCCCACTTGAATCGTCCTCAAATCACCTTGAATCTATTCAAAATCAGATTCATACCATTAAAATACGCTAAAGGAACAAAGCCCACTCGAAAATAGAAAAATTCCATCAAAATCCTCGAAATTAGCCAAACCTGACCCCCGGGCCCACTCTCATAATCCGATAAAAATTGCAAAACTAGAATCCTTACTCTCTCGCGAATCCATACATACTAAATACATCAAAATCTGACAACAAACGGTCCCTCAAATCCTCAAATCAATGTCTCCAATTTCAAGCCATAATCTCCCAATTTTAACCATTAAATTCCACTAATTTCAGGTCTAATCAGTCAAATATCACCATATAATCGAGTTTTAGGTCCAAGAAACTTACCTCCATGATTAATCCCTTGATTCCCTCTTCAAATTTCTCCCAAAATCTCCAAATCCGAACAAAATGGTGCAAAAATAACCCAAATTTCGCGAAGGGGTCCTTATATATCTTATGCCCAGCTAAACCGCATCAGCGGTCACTTTTTCGCACCTGCGACTTCCGCATCTGCGGAAAAATAACCGCACCTGCAGTTCTTCATTAAGTTGACAGACATCGCACCTGCGGTCGCATAACCGCACCAGCGGTCATCGCAGATGCGGGAACCAAACTGCACCTGCAGAAAATATTGCACATGCGCCCCACGATCGCACCTGCAGATCTCGCACCTGCAATTCCCATTCCGCATGTGCGGCCACACCAGATTAGCAACAGCACCAGCAGATTTCCAAGGTTCTAACTCTCTGATGGCCATCCAAAATCATCCAGGGCCCCTCGGGGCCTCAACCCTAATATACGAACACCTCATATAACATCACCTGAACTTAGTCGAACCCTTGGAACACTCAAAACAACATCAAAACACCGAATTAACCCGAAAATCAAGCCTAAGAATTTATAAACTTCGGAAATTCACCATGCTGAAACCAACCAAACCACGTACGAATGACCTGAAATGTTGGACACACATCAAAAAGGACACTACGAACCTATTCTAACTTTCGAAATTCCAGTCCGACCCCGATATCTGCTTTTCCACTTCCTACCGAAAATCGCCAAAAATCCATTTCCATTATTTCAAGTCTAATTCTACCACAGACCTCTGAATAATATTCTGAACACACTCCTAAGTCCCAAATCACCTAACGGAGCTATCTGAATCATAAAAACCACACTCCGAGCTCATTTACTTATAAGTCAACCTCCGGTTGACTTTTCTCACTAATTAACCAACTTAAGTGACTAAGTGTCTCATTTCTCTCCACAATCACTCTGAACCCGAGCCAACCAACGTAACACAACATAATAGAGCTGAACCACGTATAATGAAGCATAAACGGGGAAAATGGGGCAAAAACTCTCGGAACAATCGGCCGGGTCGTTACAACCTCCTCCCCTGGGAAAATATTACTAAGAGGATCAGCCATTTGTACCTAAAGCGATCAAAAAACACAAGTTAGTAAAGTACAAGTAAAGAAAAACAATATACATAACTAATCAGATAGATAGCCAAAACCATTTAACTCTCCGACAATGGCGCCAAAAAGTGATCGGCGCCAATTCTGCACCACTATATAATGAAGAGGAGGGGTCTATGTAGCTTTTACCCAAAAGTTCCGGATCGATATCCACATGGAGTTAGAATTGTTTGGGAATCGGATTCCTATTTAATCTAGTTATGTGTGTTGTCTTTAATTACACTTTTAATCATGAGTGGGTGTGATTATATTATAATTGTATTACTATTGATTACTAAAAATAAACTAAGTATAATGTTTTTGTAAGGGTTTTCTCAATTGATAAAAGCACTTGGGAAGTGACTTACACCTAGCGAGTATCTAATAGGGTCTAGAATTAGGACAAACTTGTTGTATCTGGGATCATGATATAACCTCACACTTAATTACTCATTCTATACCTCTCGGTAGTTTGAGTGACTTTGCCCGAATTGACTTTCTCAAGCCTAATTGGGTGTTCAAACAGTGCAAGTGAATTTGGCTCAAGTCGGGTATTACTATCTCTAGGTTTAACCCTTTAATTGGGGATATGAATCTCTAGAATTCACCCCAATTCCTTGTTAGCCTATTTTACCTACACATGGGCCCTCCTTCTCAAGAAGATCCCTAGTCAAAAAGGCATGAATCAGTGTTTGAAACCACAAATTCAACAGATAAAGCATGACACAAGCTAAATATCAGTAACGCATAAATAAATAAGCCCTAAAATTGAAGACTCATTAAATATCAACACTAGGGTTGGGTCACAACCCTAACTAATGGGTCTAGCTACTCAAAATTGAGGTAGAAATTAAAGATGGAGATGAAATATAATCCATGAAAAGCAATTACAAGAACAAAATCTAAAGTTATAGGCTAAAACTACTCTAAAATTACTCAAAGAGGAAAAGTGACGATGTTCACGAGCTCCCTAATACCCAAGATGACCTAAAAATGTGAAAAAGAACTATTTAGACACAACTAAAATTATTTGGAAAAAATGCTCCTAAGGAGGTTCCGCTGTCAGCGAAATAATAGGTGCCTCAGCGCATGGACTTTCGCGGTCGCGCAATAACGAGCGCGGACTGTGTTTCTTCAGATTTGGACTTGACCTGGGCTGGATTTCGCGGACAGCGTAAAATCTATCGTGTCTGCTTGATCTTTACTCGCGGTCGCGTCAAAATGTTCGCGAATTGCGTTCCTCATTTTAGCTCTGTTGCAGACTCTCCGAACTTTGATTTCGCTCCCAGCGGAATTCTTACAGCCTCACCGTCAGGTGTCTACGCGGCCACGTAAAATGGACGCTAATCGCATTCTTTTCTAGACCCACGATTTCCGTGTCTCTCATTCTCAACTTTTCGCTCTCAGCGAAATGTCCTCCGCGACCACGCCAATGCTTTTGCGGCTGCATTTTTGTAGTGCGGTCAGCAGTCAATACCGAGGCCCAGTCCATCTCTCTGAACTTCAAGTTCGCGGTAGCTTTTGGTAATCCGCCTCAGCGGAGGAACTTGCGTTGTAGCATAATAATGGCGCTGACAGTGCTCCAGTAATTTTTAGGGCTTGTGCAAGTTTCGCTCCTATATGAGTTTTTTGGCTTCTTTGCTTCATTTTGACCAAAATGTGCAAGTAAGCACCTTGAGTTAGTTTTTGGGAATACCGTAATGCATTTTTTACCCAAAACCTAAGCAAAAGAGACTAAATAGTAGGTTAAAATCCCTAGTTATCAGACCCCGACCGATAGCTCAAGAAGCGCTCGAAGGCGAAGGTGATAGGGTAAGCCTACGGCTAATATCCGAAATGTTGCAAGCTTAACATGCAGCACTAGTGCAGTTGTAGAATCAAAGCCACGCCCCCAACAGGGTCAAGCCCAAATGAAGCACTCGAAGAGATGAGAAAATCATCAAGAGATCAGGCGAAGCCGAGCCTGGGGTAAATCTTTAGGTGATGAAGATGCTCGAAGAGTTGACAAAACGAGTGGAGTCTGGTGAGAAAAAGATTGAGGCTAATGACAAGAAGGTTGAAACATACAACTCTAGGTTCGATCAGATCCTGGAGGCACCCCCCAATATTGATAGGACCGGACTCTAAAAAATTTATCCAGACACCTTTTCTCTCGAGAGCGGAACCAAAGATGATCCTTGTCACACCTCTGTTTTCCCGAAAGGGATTATATAGGGAGTTTTTCCAATTTAACTGACATTATTCAGATTTGGGATTTATTTTAGTTTTCAGAGTCGCCACCCGGATTTTTGACGATGCTCCGGGACACCGTTTTATTTTAAAATCCCAAATTGAGGAAATTTTGACTCTGGTTTAATTTGTCTGCGACCAGAAATCCGAGTAAGGAATTCTGTTAACCCGAGAGAAGGTGTTAGGCATTCCCGAGTTCCGTGGTTCTAGCACGATCGCTTAACTATTAATATTTGGCCTAAATTATCCGATTATTTACATATTTTAGCCTATTTTGCATTTAGCCTTTTTACGTTTAAAACGCTTTTTAATAATTATGGTTTTATATTGAAATAAGTCACGATGGCGTGCACTTATTTATTTTTGGACACATTATAACTAGGCCAAATGAAATACACCTGCAGTTATAACATGTGATTTTTATTATAATTTGAAGTTGAAGACAGGGACATGAGTTGTCACACCCGAGTGTAGATTACGTAGTCAAGACTATGGTCGTGACGGTTTTATAATGCCTATTTGAGGCGATGTTCGTTTAATTCTTTATGTTTTCTATTTTTTGAAAGAGCGTTTTAGTTTTAAGATCGATCAGAACGTTTATGGATTTACCTTAAACAAGTCACGATGGCGTGCACTTGTTGTTTTTAGCACATGGCAAACACGTCACATGAAATGCACCCGTGGTTGCTATGTACATTTTGTTAATATTTGGAGTTGAGGGTCGGGGGCATGAGTTGCCACTCCCGAGTGTAGGTTATGGTAATTTGAGATAATAGTGATTTTTTATCAGATTTCAAGCTAAATTTATGGTCCTACCTAAAGGATTGCCTAAAAGTGAAAATCATTAGTCTAAAAAAAACAATATATTTGTTTGGGCTATGTCCATGTTTTAGCCCCGATTATTCACCTTTGGCCATCCTAGTTTGGCTATTTTGTAATAAGAAATGAAGCTAAGCACAATAATTTAAGGCATGCATTAATGATAAGAGATCTAAAGTTCACAATTAGCATGTTTCCAAGAAGCCAAATTGACGTGTTTGATTGTAACAGAACATTTTTGGCTGAATATTTTTTTTACCAATTTCAGAAACAACCTAATTCATGCTGTTAATTTCATAATTTATACACGCTGACTCCTATATATTGTCATAATTATGAAAATCTTTAAAAGCATTTTGAATAGCAGGTTTATATTTTTGTATAAATTTGCGAAATTCAATCTGAGCTAAAACAATTGTTCTTACAAATTCAATAGGTAAGAAAAACTGTAGAAATCAGATTTTTAAACAAATGAAAATCTTCCCAGTCTGAATATCCCAACTTATAGAATCCCGTAATTACGTTTGCAAAAAAAACATCATTTAAGATAACTACATATTTGAACCTTTTCACATTCAACTAGGGCATTACCAACGTATTTTGACTGTTCCTGTTCGAGTCCAGTAAACTTTGACGAATCTAGCATAGTTAGGCCCATTCATTTAGACTTATATAAGTACATACATACTTCTAGAACAAAGAAGGAGACGCATGAATTCAAAATTTCATGGGAATGTCCCTTTTCTTTCTAAAATCAGAATGAACGAAATAGAAATTGAAATATACAGTCCAGTTTAGATAAAACTATGCTAAAAGATAAAGATAGATAAATTACAACCTTTCAAATCTCTAATGAGATTACATTTTTCTACAAAAGAATAAACTAGAGATGGTAATATTTAACTAGTTGCTTGTCTTGATTTTTATGGCTACGCATTCGAGCCTATTGAAACCTGTAGAACACCCCAAATAATTGGGTGTGCTATGCATCCACCAGACAAACATGACCATGAAAAGAGGTCAAGTTCAAATCTGATAATGATATGCTAAACTCTATTAAAAAGCAGAATTATTTGTGCATTCCTTTGGTGTGAACCTAACCATGAGAGGATCAGGTTCAACTCAAAAATGTCATTTTCATATCCTGGACCTTCAGTCCATATTTACTCCTAGACTTTGATTATTTAGGCATCTTTGAGAGAGTGAATCTAACAATTTGAAGGGTTCAGTTCCTTACTCTAAGGCCCTTGTTGATTAGGGTGATAAGCTACTGTTTAAGCACCTAATATGGGGTGAATTTGACCATTATAGAGGGTCAAATTCATCTACCCTAGTGTTGTTTCATAATAATATCTAGATATCTAGGTCCTGAACCAGACCAATATTTAAGCATCTTTATAGGATGAACTTAACCATTAGAGGTTAATTTCATTACCCTTTGATGTTGTTTTCCAACAACCCCTCGATTACACAATCATATAAAGACAGTTTTAAGATGAAGCAGACTTATATAAAGTTCAGAGATTAGAAACTAAAAAAACATAATGTAATACTCTATATACATGCATCACATCTTTGTCACATAAGTTTATACATGAATAGATTTAAGCAAATAAAAATACAGATTCATGGAGGAAAGATAGTAGATTTCAGATCTTTATATTTCATAAAACAAACTCAGTTTTACATACCTTTAAGAGCAAGATAACAAAAGAAACCTGACCAAATAAAGGTCAGGCAGACCTGGAAATCAGCAAGAAGAAGAAAAACCTAGCAGCAACAAACAGCACCCACGAACAGCAAGAAACCCACAGTAAAAAAGCCCGGAAAAGGATGATTTCGAATACCAACGATTGAATAAAGACAACAATAAAACCAGGTCTTTAGGAAAGAAAACCACAGCTACAAGATAGACTATGTTCAGGTTGTTTTTACACTTCTACTGCAGTCCATTTTGTTTCTATTTTTTCAGAGGTGAAAAATTATGTCTAAGTGTGTGTAACAATTTTTGGTAAAATCTATGCAGAGAACTTTCTCAAAAGCTATGTGTATATCCAGATCTTTCAGTAGTCAAAATAGTTGTATTTTTCAGTAGTCCAAAAAAAAAGTCCCCTCAGTCTAAAGGGAAGGGGGTCTATTTATAGAATATTTGGGAATGGAATATCCTATGGTATATTCCCATTTCAAGAGTTGAAATAGTACACAGGGCAGCTGTCACCCTTATCCTTTTGGGACAGCTGCCCCTTTTCATAACATTCCAGCCTTAGAAAAAGACCTTTCTACCCTTAAAAATCGGATTTCTTAACCTACAATACCTAATATGTCCCTTGAAGTGTTTGAAATTACCATTAGGTAACCAGGGTTAGACTTGCTTGGGTTATTGTTTAACTATAGTTAACAGTTAGTTAGGTCCCTTTGGGTGACAACTAGTTGTTCTTAACTAAGGTTGAGTTAATTAATTAAAGGTTAGTTGATTAAATGCCTAGAGTTGGCTTTCATACTACTTACTANGGGGTGCTTAATACCTACTGATTTAAAACTGGTTTAAGAAGTTGATTAGGTGTTGGCTAATTATTAAGCCTTGGTTAAATGATTTGTTCTAGTTAATTAGTCCTAAATTAATTACCTTAGGCAGATCTTAGGACTTAATTAGTTGTTTAAGAGACTATTAGACTAGGTTAATCTATTATACAAATGATAATGGGGGAATTTTATTGTTAACTAAGTTAGTTTTGATAAGTCTAAGTTAAACCCTGACAAACAATGTTTTACAATTGAGTTTTTTAGCCTAATTAGTTGATTAGTTTCAGGTTAATTAATTACTTTAGATTAATTAGGTTGAACTTCTTAGACTTAGTAAATTGTATTATTACTTAGTTCAAATGTACACTTAATTAATCGCACATAAGTGTCTCTTCATTACCTAATTAAACTATTACTTGATTGATTAAAATCGATTGAAACTAAAGTTGAAACCAAAAGAAAGTAAGTAAAAAAACAAAACAGAAAGTATAATTAGTATAGGCATGCCTATTCAACAAAAAAAAACTAACAATTAAATTAAAACAAACATCATGTTACTTAAACAGAAAGGTTCATGAACTCCTAAACCAGATTAGTAATCAATCCTTAAAGCGAGAAACTTAATAGTTGAGGAAAAATGGGGAAAGAACGGGGGAAAACAGTCTGGGAGGAAATAATAATCTCCAACCAGTGAACAATTTAGACAATAAGGTACATATCAGGTACGCATGCATATTTAGAACTAAACAGGCCAAGAAAAGAAGATATTCAACCAAAAAACCAAACTCGAACCAATAATTTCAAGCTAATCGGCTAAAATAGCATAAATCTGAAATGGTTATTATACCTTTGACGGATGCATTTTAAAGATCAAGAACAAACAAATGCTATATGAGAACAGTACAACATAACCACATGTATCAAACAGTGAGGCATGCGATTTCATTTTTTTTTTCTAAAAATGAAGAAATGTCAGAAAAGAAAAGATAAGGGGGGAAGGGATACCCGCGGGGTGCTGACAGACTCCGGCAGGGTTTGGAAATGATCCAAACCCACATGAATCAACAGCTCTCATCAAGAGTTGTTGACTCATGTAGCTTTGAACCATTGATTGTTCTGAATCGACTTGGTAATAGGAAACTAGGTTTTCTGCCTTTCTTAGATCTGAAATCGAAGGGACTCGGGTGGGTTTTTAGGGAAACTGGTAGTGGGATGGGGTTAAGGGTGAGGAGCGGATCATAGGGTGAAAGTTTGGGGTGGTTCGGAGGTCGTCCGCCATCGGTAGGCGATTTCCGGTGGGCGGAACACGGTAGGAATCCTAGGCGGATAGGGTTTCTTTATAGAGAAGAGAGAGAGAGAGAGAGAGAGAGGGACGAATGGGAGGGGAGGGGTTAGACTTTCTAAGTGAATGGGGGGGGTAGGTTTTAGTTTGGACATTTATATAGTTAGGGATTGGGTAGTTCTCAGCCGTTGGATCTAAAAAGATCAACGACTGAGATTTAGCACCTCTTAAACGGTGTCGTTTTGGGTACTGGGTTTGGGCAGGTTGGTTAAGGGGTTTGGGCTGGAGTGTATTTGTGTATAGAGAAGGGGTTTGGTCCTGGGTAGTTTTGGCCTAGGTCCGATTTTAATCCCCTTTAATTAACTAAACCAATTAAGTTAATTAAATTCAAATCTAATTTAATCCTAGGAATGTAGTAATTAACTTAAACCTTATTTATTTACATATTAATCAAGAATAACACGACCAATTCTATATTCCTAATTAAATCCATTATTTATCGAATAAAAGATGGTTAGTTTTTAATAATTAATTATTAAAACTACATTACGTAAAGTAAGCATAATTCGTCTATTATTTAGTTAACTATAACTTTATAATTCCTTGATAATAATGATGCGCCTAATTTTCGCAAGTTTAAATAATTTTAAAGGATGAATTATGAATATGCAATGCAAAATAAATTCACAATTAACACTAAAATTCAACAAAAAAACTGTGAAATTAATTTATTTATCGAATTTTGCAGGAGTATATGGTGGGTAAAAAATCACATGCTCACAATCCTAAATAGTTTTTGTATGCCCGACATCCCCAAATATAATGGGACCTCAGATCCAAATGAGCACATGACCTCCTACACATGTGCAATCAAGGGGAAACATCTGGAAAGCGATGAGATCGAGTCGGTATTAGTGAAGAAGCTTGTGGAGACTTTTTCCAAGAAGCAATGATATGGTATCACAACTTACCCCTAAATTCTATTGATTGGTTTGCTTTGCTTGCAGATGCTTTCGTAAAAGCCCATGTCGGGGCCGTCAAGGTCGGGTCCAAAAAGTCAGACCTTTTCAAGGTCAAATAGAGGGACAACGAGATGCTTAGGGAGTTCCTGTCAAGGTTCCAGATAGAACTGATGGACCTACCTCCGTTTATAGATGATTGGGCCATTCAGACATTCCCTCATGGGCTCAACCCTCAAAGTTCCTTGCCCTCTCAACAGCTAAAACAAAATTTGTAGAGTACTCGACGGTTACTTGGGACAACATCCACAACAGGTATCAGTCAAAGATCAGGGTCGAGGACGACTAACTCGGGGACCCTTCTGGATCTGTTTACCCTATCAAAATCAATGATAGGTCTAAGAAGTCCATTTATCAAGAGCTAATACCGTTATCAACCATACAACGGGAATCGAAGGGGAAACGAATCCGGGCGTCACCCCACAAAGAACGAGAATATAAATGATCGAGGGCCCGATGGCCGAGGCCTAATGAGCAAAAATAGGTTTGATAGGACTCTCGAGAGCAGGAAAGCAACGATATTGTTGAAATACAAGTTCAACGTGGGCACCGCCAGCATCGTGTCAGCTATTAGACGTATTAAAGAGACCGTGTGGCCCCGACCTTTACAGTCTGATCCTACCCAGAGAGACCCCACTTTGATGTGTAAATATCACGGCACTCATAGCCACAAGATTGAAGATTTCTAACATCTTAGAGAAGAAGTTGCACAGTTATTCAACAATGGGCACCTCCAATAATTCCCGAGTGATTGAGCAAAAAACCACTAGGAATAGGGACGCCAACAAATAGGTCAAACAATAGGAGCCTCAGCACGTGGTCAACATGGTCATTGGAGGAGTCGATGTCACCCGTGGACCAATGATAAAGCACACTAAAGTATCTATCATAGGGAAAAATGCACTGGGGATTATGTCCTGGAGGGAGCCATTTCGTTCAGCAACGAAGATGTTGAGGGCGTTGTACAGCCTCACAATGATGCCCTGGTAATATCCGTACTTATCAATAAATCTTAAGTTAAACATGTGTTGATTGATCTAGGTAGATCGGCCAACATCGTCAGATCGGCGGTTGTAGAGCAATTTGGTTACGGGACCAAATTGTACCAACAGTCCCAGGTGTCGAACAGATTTAACATGGCTTGTGAGACCAATAAAGGAGAAATAACCTTGACAATGGACACTGTTGGGACAATCCAAGAAAGAAAGTTCTACGTGATCTAGGGGACATGAGGTACAATGCTTTAGTCGGAAGGCCATTGGTTCACAACATGAGGGCGGTACCCTCGACCTTGCACTAGGCGTTTAAATTTCCCACATCGAGGAGATTCAAAGAAATCTATGGAGAACACTCGGCCGCAAAGGAGATGTTTGATGTTGATGAGGTAGTCCCGGTGCCCACGACTTTGACATTAAGGAATGTGGAACCTACCAGAAAGGCAGAGATTAAATAGCAATCGCTAATACCGGCCTTGTTCGAACTGAAGAAACAAGAGGAACGAGGAGCAGATGAAGAGAATGATAACAACATCTCGAGATCCTTCATAGCTCTTGATAACACTGACGCCACCAAATCGACGATTAAAGAGTTGGAGTAAGTCATATTAATCGATCACCTACTAGATCGAAAGGTATACCTGGGCACGGGGTTAATCCCCGAGATCAGGAACAAAGTTATTAATTTTCTTTAAACTTACGTCGATTTTTCACTTGGTCCCACCTTAACATGACAAGGATTCCACCAGAGGTAACAAAGCTGAGTCTAGAGCCAATCAACCCTGACAACATAAAGGCCATAGAGTACATCATCATGGTGGACAACATCAAGGTAGTTCAAAGACTGGCCGATCATATAGCCACACTGTGTCGGTTCATCTTGAGGTCCTCGGACAAAAGCCATCGATTCTTCTTGCTATTGAAGAAGAAGAATAAATATTCCTAGAAGAAATCTTTGGAAGAACTCAAATGCTACATGTCAAGACTCATCCCTCCCCCCCTCCCCTGTTGCACACTCCGAAGGTAGACAAATGACTGTACCTCTGCTTGGCGGTTTCCGAGGTAGCGGTAAGTGTTGTTTTAGTTCGGGAGGAATAAGGTATGCAATTTCCTTTTTACTATGTCAGTAGAACCCTAGGCGAAGGAAAATCAAGGTATCCTCACCTGGAAAGGAGAGCACTCGCTTTGTTAAGCGCTTCCAAGAAGCTAAAGCCATACTTTTAATGCCATCATATATGTGTCGTAACCTCTTATCCACTGAGGAATATCATGCATAAGCCGAGATCTCATGCCAGTTGGCCAAATGTGCCGTGGAAATTAGCAGGTACAATATTGAGTACTGACCACGAACCACCTTAAAATCTCATATTTTGGCAGACTTCGTGGATGACTTTATGCCGGCCTTAATACCTAAAGTCGGAAGGAACTACTACTCACCTCGCGAACTACTTCATGAATCTGAACCCTCTTCATTGATGGTTCCTCCAATGCAAAGGGGTCCGAGCTCGGTATCGTATTAAAATGTCCTACAAGAAGTATAATCAAGCAGTCTATTAGAACTGTGAAATTGACAGACAATGAGGCCAATTATGAGGCCAAGATTGAAGGTTTAGACTTGTCTAAGAGTCTAGGGGCCGAAGTGAACGAAGCCAAGTGCGACTCCCTCCTCGTGGTAAATCAAGTGAACGAAATGTTCGATGTAAAAGAAGAACGGATACGGAGGTAGTTTGACAAATTGCAGGTAACCCTTAATCAATTCAGGGAATGGACCAAGTAGCTTGTACCCCGATATCAAAACAGTGAGGCTGTTGCACTGGCTAACTTGGGGTCGTCAGACGATTCCGATGAATTTAGCTCAGGAGCAGTGGTGCAACTATTGAATTCAGTGACAGAAGAAGGTCACGCCAAAGTGAACTCAACGTGTTTAATTGGAGAAAAAAATATATAGACTACTTGAAGATAGGAAAATTACCTTCGGATCCAATGAATCGAGATCATTGCGCACCAAAGCGGCAAAATTTAGCTTGGTAGAAGGAGCATTATTCAAGAGGTATTTCTTTGTCCCACTAGTAAAATGCTTGGGATTAGAAGGTCGAATACGCCATGAGTGAAGTTCACGAGAGAACTTGCGGGAACTATTCGGAAGTAGATTTCTTGGTTCTGAAGCTAATCAGGGTCGGCTACTACTAAACTGCAATGGAGAAGGATGCGAAAGACTTCGTACGAAAATGCGATGAGTTCTAAAGACACGCCCCGATGATCCATCAAGCAGGAGAAATTCTCCACTCGATCTCAATGCATACTATTCATGACCGATTATTTTCCCAAATGGGTCGAGGCCCAGGCGTTCGAGAAGGTTCGAGAGAAAGAAGTCATTGACTTCATCTAGGATCACATAATATGTCAATTTGGGAAACCAACCGAGATTTTGCGACAAAAGGAAACAATTTATCGGCGGCAAGGTGAGTAAATTTTTCAAAGATCACAAGATCAAGAAGATACTATCGATGCCTTATCACCCTAGTGGGACTTGGCAGGCGCGATCGACAAACACAACTATACTCCAAGACCTGAAAAGGAGGTTGACTGGTTTCTTGCGTGAAACCTATTGGCATATCGTACGACTTCGAAATCGAGCATCGGGGCCACCCCATTTTCTTTGTTCTTTTCATGCACCAAACCTAGGGAGGCATAGCTGGCACATGTTGGCCTGAGCAAACCACTGTGTAACTCATTTATTTTTCTTCTATAACTATCGTGGGCTAACATGGCCACAACTCATAATGTATAACTATAAGTGGGCAACATTGTATCACTTAACCATTTTTCTCAAAACATGAATACATATGGGCCATCAAGGCATGTGACATACTGTACAAAATGAACATCTGTCTACAAAGACTCTAAGGTTATTTGACATCAAATGGGACAGGTCACTGGCCTACCCATAAGTCTGCAGCAAAATTCTGACACTATGACCCATAGACTTGGCTGCACTCCGAATGAGGTGGAGTCTTACCAATCCGTCACTGAAGCCAATCTCGTCTATTGAGGGCTCGTCAAATTGATTATCTATACCTGCAATCATGAATGCAGTGTCCCCAACAAAGGAACACCAGTACGAATAATGTATTGAGTATGTAAGGCGGAACTGAAACATAACAATAAGTCAACATCAATTGAAGACATATAAGAATCAACCTGAATCTCTTAAGTTCCACTGTATATGTATACTTATTGTACTCATATATATCTAATGCTTCTCTTTGAGACTATTATCCATATCTTATGATGCATGATTGCCTAACTGATCCCCGACCGGCCGTAGCTCGGTGGTAAATGCATGACTGCCCGACCGGTCAAAGCTCGGTGGTAAATATATAACTACCCAACCGGCTGTATCATGGTGGTAAATGAATATACATGACTGCCCAACCGGTGATAAACATTAACATCTTTATCATGTACCTCTATAGAGACTTAGGAACATACTTAGACATGCTTGAATATCACTTTACATGAATGAATAACATAGACATCCTTAACTGCTAAGAGTAAAACCACTTATGGAATAGCATTACGTTTACGTATCATTGCTTGGATCATGCCAAAAAAAAGGAGGGATAGCCTTAACTTACCTTAATTGCTCATAAAAGCTCCAGAAGGTTGTGGATGAAGACTCATACTATATTATTTTTTTTAAATAATTAATTCCATATCTGGTTAGACTTTGGACATGTTCGAATATGTGATGAATCCTTGTGTCTAGTCAATAGGAGGAAAACCAAGAAGCAAAATCCCATTAATATAGTTTTCCAAGACCACTCATTTGTCCTGTGGAAAACAGAACATAGAACAGGGATTATTCCCATTTGTTTGGTAAAATTTGTAATACCAAGAAGACTCTTGGGTTGCTGTAATGACACTATAATGGTAGCCCCAGCCATGAATCCAATTAGTGTTTCTTTTCAGAGAAAATCAATTATAAACCCAAGGAAGTATAAATGTTATACAAAGAAGTATAAATATTATATGTGTATCCTTTGCCAAAATGAAAATTGTGTATCTTTTTGCCAAAATGAAAGTAAATGGTCATTTAATGTCTGGCTTTCACCTAAACATGTATTAGCAGTGGAAGTCCTGTATTTGAGACAGATAGTGCTTACTAATACAAGATACATCTAACACATACGTATTCCCATATTTTAGTATTTAATGTATATAAAAAATTATTCACATAATTAAGAATTTATTTTAACTTAATTAAAATATTACTCACTTTTAATACATTTTATATAACTTACTATCATGGTCATGTGGTATCCTACAAAATAAATAAATACACTATTATTTCATTAAAATATTCATGTAAAAAATATATATATTCTCAATTTCTAATTTTTCTAATCTCATATAAAGAGTAAAAATTTTTGTACTCTTAATTCTTAAAATGGTAAAAGATAACCTTTTTTTCTTGTGAGAAAATAATTTCTATCTTTACAATAAAGAAAATCTCGTAAACTTTTTCGTATTAGGTGAATAATTTATCATATTGAAAATAGTAATAATGGTAACTATCCAAAATTATATTTATAAAACGTTTACTAAAATACTTCACTTAAAAGAAAATAACACACTTACATAATATCTAACGGTATCAAGGTTGTAAACTTACAGGGTCTCGTAATAATAATATCTTAAACCCTCTATAACCTCATAATAGACATAATCCCTTCGAACTCATGTGGATTTACTACGGCACATCCTAATGCTAAGGTACGGGATATAACATCCTTCCCCTCTTTAGAAACATTTGTCCTCAAATTTTAACTCTTTGAGATTTTCAAAACATTCAGTAGGGCCTCCCATGTGTATTAAACTAAAACCAAACCTCTATCTGAGCTCTAGACTATTTACAACCTTTTGTACTTGAGTATCTCGTATCTTCTACACCTTTACCTAACTTACCTTTCAATATCTCATCGTATCTTTTGTCCCTTTCATAACCTCTCTTCCACATAAGTAGAAATTACATTTACGCCTTAAATCTCTATTGTGATACCTGCAACTCTGGTGCATACTAAATCAGGCGCAAGCTTCATACTGACTTCTAACGACTCAACTCTATGACACAATTTGGAAACAAAACAAGGGTAACATTACCTAAATTCTCTATAGCCTATTAATTATAAATGTGGCGCGCAACACACCCATAAGTGAGATTCAACTAGGCACGGCTTTGTAGACTTCCTAGGACACGACCCGCTCTAATACCACTTTGCCATGCCCCAAACCTGAGGGGGCGTGGATGGCACTCGGTGCCGTGCTGCCCGAGCAAACCACTGTGTAACTCATTTATTTTTCTTCTGTAACTATCATGGGCCAACATGGCCACAACTCATAATGTATAACTATAAGTGGGCAACACTGTATCACATAACCATTTTTCTTGTAACATGAATACATATGGGCCGTCAAGGCCTATGACATACTGTACAAAATGAACCCCTTTCTACAAAGCCTCTAAGGTTATTTGACATCAAATGGGACAGGGTACCGGCCTACCCATAAATCTGCAGCAAAATTATGATACTATGACTCATAGATTCGGCTTAACTCCGAATGAGGTGGAGTCTTACTGATCCTTCGCTGAAGCCAATCTCGTCTACTATGGGGGCTCGACAAACTAATTATCTATACCTGCAGCATCCGCAACAAAAGGACGTCAGTACGAATAATATACTGAGTATGTAAGGTGGAACTGAAACATAACAATAAGTTAACATCAATTGAAGACATATAAGAATCAACCTGAATCTCTTAAGTGCCACCGGATATGCATACTTGTTGTACTAATATATATCTAATGCTTCTCTTTGAGACTATTATCTATATCTTATGATGCATGACTGCCCAACTGATCAGTAGTAACTGCCCGACCGGCCGTAGCTCGGTGGTAAATGCATGACTGCCCGATGGGCCGTAGCTCGGTGGTAAATATGTAACTGCTTAACCGGCCGTAGCTTTGTGGTAAATATATGAATGTCTAGCCGTAACTCGGTGGTAAATGAATAATACATGACTGCCCAACCGGTGGTTAGTAATGATACATAACTGACCAACCGGTGGTAACTACCGGTCGTAGCTCAGTGGTAAATGAATATGCATGAAGATGCGTGTATCACTATATTATAACATTAACATTTTTAACATATACCTCTATAGAGACTTAGGAACATACTTAGACATGTTTGAATATCACTTTACATGAATAAATAATATATACATCCTTAACTCTTAAGAGCAGAACCACTTATGGAATATCATTATCTTTACGTATTGTTACACGGATCATACCAAAAGAAAAGAGGGATAACCTTAACATACCTTAATTGCTCGTAAGAGCTCCAGAAGGTTGTGGACGAAGAATCATACTATACTTTTTTGTGAAAATAAGCAATTCCATATCTGGTTAAACTTTGGACATGTTCGAATATGTGAAGAATCCTTATGTGTCTAGTCAATAGGAGGGAAACCAAGAAGCAAAATCCCATTAATATAGTTTGCCAAGACCACTCATTTGTCCTATGGAAAACAGAACTTAGAACAGGGATTATTCCCATTTGTTTGGTAAAATTTGTAATACCAAGAAGACTCTTGAGTTGCTGTGATGACACTATAATGGAACCCCAGCCATGAATCCAATTAGTGTTGCTTTTCAGAGAAAATCAATTATAAACCCAAGGAAGTATAAATGTTATATAAAGAAGTATAAATATTATATGTGTATCCTTAGCCAAAATGAAAGTTGTGTATGTTTTTGCCAAAATGAAAGTAAATGGCCATTTAATGCTTGGCTTCCACCTAGCCATGTATTGGCGGTGGAAGTCCTATATTTGTGACAGATTGTGCTTACTAATACAGGATACATCTAACATATACTTATTCACATATTTTAGTATTTAATGTATATAAAAAATTATTCACATAATTAAGAATTATTTTAACTTAATTAAAATAATAATACTTTTAATACACTTTATATAACTTACTATTATGGTCATGTGATATCATACAAAATAAATATATACACTGTTATTTTATTAAAATATTCATGTAAAAATATATATATATTCTTAAATTCTAATTTTCCTAATCTCATATGAAGAGTAAAAATTTTTGTACGCTTAATTCTTAAAATGGTAAAGAGATAACCTTCTTTTCTTGTGAGAAAATAATTTCTATCTTTACAATAAAAAAATTCTCGTAAACTTTCTCGTATTAGGTGAATAATTTATCATATCAGAAAATAGTAATAATGGTAACTATCAAAAATTATACTTATAAAATTTTTTATTAAAATACTTCACTTAAAAGAAAATACCACACTAACATAATATCTAACGGTATCAATGTTTTAAACTTACAGGGTCGCATAATAATAATTTCTTAAACCCTCTATAACCTCCTAATAGACATAATCTCTTCGAACTTTTGTGGATTTACTATGCACATCCTAATGCTAAGGTATGAGACGTAACAGTTCTAAGGAGCCAAAGCCTTAATACCAGTCGAGGTGGGGAAACCAAGCCTCAAGTTCCAGTATGCTATTGAAGATTCAATCGACGAGGCCATGATCATAAGCCATGAACTATATGAAAGACGGGAGGCCTAGTTCGGTTGGCTGCCCACAAGCAACGAATATAAAGGTATTACAATCGAAGAGCCAGCCTCCGACACTTTCAAGTTGAGGACTTGGTATTGAGAAAAGTAACACTACACACCAGTAGCCCAAATGAAGGGAAACTAAGCCAGAATTGGGAAGAACCGTATCGAGTTGTTGGAACAACTAGTAAATGCCCATACAAACTCGAATCAAGAAATGGTGTACAACTACCAAACAACTGGAATGTGGAACATTTAAAGTGGTACTATTTCTAAGGTACTGACTTAATTCCTTTTTAATTTTTCTACATTGCGGACTGACGTATGCAGGTACTCGATCAGGGGAGAATGTGGCTATTAGGTCTGAAAGCATGAGTTGCACTCTTTTTTCCCTTGAATCAGTGTTGTCCCGAAGTGGGTTTTTCGACAAGGTTTTTAATAATGAAACATTAAAATGTGATACCTTCGATTTGAAGACCGATCGTAAACCAGAATCGATGATCATTTGCATCAGATCAACAATATCCGATCCCTCACAAGTTTGGCCTCGAATACTAGTGGCTATTACCCCTAGGCGTTCGATTCCTATCAAATCAACTCGGAATGACGCCAAATTTTGCGTAAAAGTCATAAATCACCATACACAACTATTCTCAGGATCGAAATACCAATCAGACCTCGATAACACCAAAACCTACTCCAAACCAAACTTAAAGAATATGAAAATCTTCAATGCGCAAACTTTCAACATTAAGCGTCATAACGCTCCTGGGTAGTCCGAAACCAGATCCGAACACACGCCCAAGTCCAAAATCATAATACAAACATTTTGGGACCGTAAAATCCCTATTCGAAGGTCGTTTACTCAAAATATTTACCAAAGTCAAACTTCGCCTTTACGGCCACTATTAAGGAATTAAGTATTTCGGTTTCAACTCGAAACCCTTCCACACTCAAACCATCCATCCCTGCAAGTCATAAAACATTAAAGGCACGTACGAGGAGTCTTAATTAGGGGAATGAGGATGTAAAAATACAAACGATCGGTTGGGTCGTTATATTCTCCACCTCTTAAACAAATGTCCATCCTCGAACAGGTCTAGAATCATACCTGGAGTGCTGAATAGGTAAGGATATCTGCTACGCACGTCCTCCTCGGTATCCCAAGTCACCTCCTCGACTGGTTGAGCCCTCCACTGAACCTTTACCACAGAAATCGTCTTAGACCTCAACTAGTGAACCTGCCTGTCAACAATGGCAACTGGCTCTTCCTCATAACCCAGGCTCTCATCTAGCTGAACTGTGATGTAGTATAATACATGCGACATGTCAGCATGATACTTTCGGTTCATAGAAACGTGGAAAACTGAATGAACTCTCAATAGACTGGGGGCAAAACAAGCTCATGAGCAACATCGCGCACTTGCCTGAAAACCTCAAATGGATCAATAAACCTTGGTCGCAAGTTGTCTTTCTTCTCAAACCTCATGATTCCCTTTTTCGGAGAGACTTCCAAGACGACCTTGTCGCCCACAATAAATGATAAATCACGCCCCTTCTAATCCGCGTAACTCTTCTGTCTGGACTATGCTATGCGAAGTTGGTCCTAAATTAACTTTACCTTCTCCAAGGCATCCTTCACTAAATCAGTTTCATATAACCTAGCCTCTGTAATGACTCGATCCATCATTTTGAGCTATAGCACGTCGTTCGGCGGTTTGAGGCCTAGAGTAGCTTCACTTCCTATTTTATTAATTGTACATGTGGTCAGAATATAATTTCGGGAAGTTCAAAGTTGATTCAGAAGGAAAATTCTCAATTTAGAAGCTTTAAGTTGGAAGAGTTGACCAAGGTTTTACTATAGGGTTAATGACCTCGGTATCATTATTTGAAGGTTCGAATATATTCGTATGATGAATTCAAACCTGGGCGTATGTTCAGGTTGAGTATCGAGTCACCCGGGAGCATTTCAATGCTTATTGTGGAAAATTCCAATTTGAAGGTTTTATGATTTGAAATGGATTTTGGTGTTATCGATGTCTGTTTGGAGTTTGGATTTTTGAGGTTGAAATAGGTTTGTATCGTGATTCATGACTTGCACAAAAAATTTGGCGCCATTCTAGAATGTTTAAGTATGATTCGGACACATTCGTCGAAGTTTGAATGTTGAAAGTTTAAAGGAAGGTTTCAATTGTCGATTTGTAGTTTTGATTTTGTTTGGAATGTGCCTCTAAGACTTAAGGGTATGTTTTATCGAGTGGTGGTTCTACCGGCTATTCTATATGGTGCTGAGTGTTGGCCAGTCAAAAACTCCCACGTGCAGAAGATGAGAGTAGCAGAGATGAGGATGTTGAGATGGGTGTATGGGGGTACCAGGAGAGATAGGATTAAGAATGACGCTATCCGCGACAAAGTGGGAGTAGCCTCCGTGGAGGACAAGATGTGGGAATCGAGGCTAAGATGGTTCGGACATGTTAAGAGAAGAAGCATTGATGCTCCTGTCAGGAGGTGTGAGAGGTTTGCCATGGAGAATTTGAGAAGAGATCGAGGTAGGCCTAAGAAGTATTGAAGAGAGGTGATTAGCCAGGACATGGCGCTACTTCAGCTCACTGAGGACATGACCATTGATAGGAGGGTGTGGAGGTCGAGGATTTAGGTAGAAGGTTAGTAGGTAGTTTATAGCGTTCACCGATAGTCTTAGTAGCATGCATGTCCCTTCATCTTCTTAGATTTTTATTACGTTATGTGGTTTTGTTCGCCTTAGGTATTGTATTCCATGTTCCTGGGATATTTTAGCCTTTGCGGAAGGTGTACCGCATTCCCGAAGGTTTGCCTAGTAAAGCATCACGTTTGCGAGATTTGACTCGCGTCCACAAAGAGTTGTTTTGGAACTGCAGCTGGTAGTGATTCGCGAACACAAAGGACTTCCCGCATTCATGAAGAAGGCCTAACTAGGCTTTTTTTTTTTAAAATCGGGGGTTTGGCTCATTTTAACTTCATTTCTTCCATGGGATCCGACTTTGGAGAAATTTTGGAGTGCCATTTTTATCATCTTTTATGGGGTGAGTGATTTTTTCACATTGTAAGTTAAACACATGAAATATACATGGATTTGAACATGAAAATTGGTGGAAATTGTGGGATTTTGAAGAAAACTTGGAATTTGGTATTTTTTAATTTTGACCATGAAAATGGACACAGAATTAGGAATAAATTATATATTTGAGTTCGCGGTGTCATGGATAATGTTTATCTTCAAACATTTTCAGAATTCCCGCACGTGGGCCTGAGGGCTGGCTTTGTTGACTTTTCGAGGAGAGTTGGGAATTGTTATAAATTAACTAATTATGATGTTGGAGTATATTTTTATTTGTTTTATTGATTGTTTGACTAGTTTCGGATCGATGGGCATCAGTTTGAGGTGTTAGAGCGGCGTTGGAGCCGGTTATGGAACTTTGGAGCGAGATATGTCTCCTGTCTAATCTTATGAGAGGGAATTTACCCCGTAGGTATTATATTCTTATGTGCTACATGTTGTGGGAGCTACACACGTATGAGGATACGAGTGTACGTGTGTATGTTAGGATTTCTGATTATGTCCGGGCAGAGTTAGACTCACTCCATGTTAAATTGTACTATTTGAGTCCTTTTTGCCAATTTAAATGCTTTAATTTACATTTATCATGAGACTAGAGTCGCGTAGATTATCATGCTCATTTTATTAGATATTCGACGAGCTACTTGGTTAGCTACAGAAATTGTACTTCTCTTACGAATTTCTCCCGTGTTATGTGTATTCATCGAAAAGTTTTCTTAAATTTCATAACTCACACGTATATTCATGAGTGAGGTCAAGGACCCGTTAAAGCTTCTATTTCTAATGGGATCGGGCCATTTTTGCCTCGGCAGGATTATGTACCACACTCTTATTGGATCGGGTCGTTCACCTCGGCATTTCAATAAAAATACTCTTATGGGATCAGGGTGAACGCTACACCAACACTCTTATGAGATCGAGTTGTTTGCCTCGGCAAGATGTATGTATCACTCTTAAGGAATCGGTCCTTTCACTTATTAGATCAGGCCATTCGCCTCGGCAGAATTATATTCTTATGGGATCGGGCCGTTCTCCTCGGCATTATCAAATTCTTATAGGATCGGGTCGTTTGCCTCGGCGTTTCTATAAACCAACTCTTATAGGATTGAGGTTGCTTGCCACGTCGGAATCGTGTGAAATACTTGATAAGAAGTCTGCGTATTCATGATTTTCCAAACTTGAGATGTAGATCGTATTATTTCCTTTACGTGTACTCATTGCTACCTACCATGTTTCATATTTTCCTACTAATTTTATTGATTTGATGGACCACTAGTAGGTGTCAATATCAACTCCTCGCCACTACCTCTTTGGGGTTAGGCTATATACTTACTGGGTACACATTGATTTACGTACTCATGTTACACTTCTGCACTAAATGTGCAGGATTTGACAGGTTCGCTTGAGGGTCACTTGGGTGCACAAGCCCCAGCTTCTGAGGGGACTCTATGGTGAGTTGTACTCCATGCCACGATTCGCAACTATAAGGACCCGTAAATTTTTCAAAGAAAAACAAGGTTCGTGGTGCCGAACTAGGCTTACGTAATTGAGGATAGTAGGAATTCTTTGTGGCGAGCTTGCGACCCGCAGCTCGGACTTTTTGGGTTGAACAATGCGCAGGTGAGTAACAAAAAATTTGGGCAGAAAAAAATGCATGTATGCGGCCCATTATGTGGCCGCAGAATCATTCTACGGACAACATAATGGCCAAAGAGTGAGGCAGAGATAGACATACTTGGATTCCATTCTACGGTTAACTATGCGACTTTAGAACTGTTATGCGGTTCGTTATGCGACTGCAGAACAAATCTGCGAGCCGCATAGTTACCACAAACCCAGGCAGGGTCGCCCAGTTCTAGAGGTTCATTTCGCGGTCCATTTTGCGAACCGTAGATGCATTATGCGGTCGCATTTGCGCCCACAGATCCTGTTCTGGACCTTTAGTTTTTGGTTTTTATAACCCGACCCTACTTCGTTAAATAGACGCAATGGATCATTTCTTGAGCTAAAACCTAATAATTTTAGAGTGAGATAGTGTCCTATACTGGGAAAATGTTCCTCAACAATTGTTCTTTAATTCTTGCTCAAATCTTGGAATATTTACAGGTCTTCATCCTATAGGTAACATTCTACACCCTAGCCTTTAATTTCGAATTTTAACTAGATTTGGGTAATTTGTAAGATAATTCTTGGGTATGGGAGTTGTTTATTTTGCATGCATGTGTTATCAAGGGGTGTAGGAAGATTGTTGAACTAAAAAAGATAAAGAATGGGTTGTGGGATGATGGAATCCTCCATAAAAGGACCTTGAAACCTTAATGCACACCTAGTGTTTGATAAAATTCTCAAATGAGCTAGAACCATGATCATCTTCCTAATTTTGGTTCAATTTGTTACATATCTAAAATAGATTGAAGTTTCTAAGATTTCTGGAACATTTTAAAGTGTAAGGAAGCTCGAGTGAGATACATTGGCTAAAAACTTCTTTAAGAATTGGAATGCCCATTACCCGTGTAAGTTCTAAGATGTTTATTACAAATCGCGTATTCTGAATACGTTTTGTGACAAAGATATATGTTTAATTCGTGATTTATCTAAAAATTGTTGTGCCAAATTGTGTAGATATTGTGACTGGGATTACACCTCTACCCACATACAATGGGGTGAGGCGGCAGGGCCGCTTTGTGTATGATTTCGGTATTGTTTTTGCACCACCACTCACATATATATATTTGGGTGAGGCGGCATGGCCTCTTTGTGTAGTATTGGTATCGTTGATGCATTTCACCAGCATACATTGGGGTGAGGCAGCATGTACACTTTGTGAAGGTTTTTGGTACTGTGGTTATACCTCCACCTGTATACATTAGGGTTAGGCGGCATGGCCGCTTGAGTAAAGTTGCGGTATTGTGCTCACACCTCCACCTGCATATATTGGGGTGAGGCGGCAGTGCCTCTTTGTGTAAATAAGGTTACATAGGATCTCATCTTAAATTATATAAATGTTATTGACAACTCTTAATAAGCTTGCTCTGGCTTAAACAGTTATCTATGTTATTCTATTGTCGCCCTTATTCATCATATTCAAATTTTACTTCCGATTTCTTAAGTAGGTGTTTGGTTTTCATACTAGTACTATTTGACATGTACTAATGTCCCTTTTGTCGGGGCCGCTGCCTCTTTAATGGATGCAGGTGGTTCCACGTTGGAGGATTTTCACAAGTGATAGTGGTGCTCATTCTTCCCAACTGACTTGGTGAGCCCCATCTCATTCAAGGGTTGTGCATATTTTGTTTTGTATGTCCTATTGTGTTTGAGGTATAGTCGGAGCCTTGTTGCCAGCACTATCATTGTTATCTTTATTATCTCTAGAGGCTCCGTAGACTTAGTGTGGGTTGTATGGGTGTTGGGAATGTTAAACAAGTTGTGGTGTGATTAAATCACTTGTTCCACTTTGAACCATGTAGGTGTGTGTGTGCTTTGAGACTTATTAAATGCAGTAACTAATGGTAATGAAATGGTATTGCATACATGATCACCTTATTGTCTAATTAATGATATTTTTATTCATGTATGAGTTTGGGTAAAAGAAAATCTAACAGGCTTGGATTCACTCGGTTGAGCGCCGGTCGCGGTCCCCGATTTTTGGGCGTGACAGCAACACAGAGTTTGTCACGCCCTGAAATCCTACCATCGGGCCATGATGGCGTCTAACGTTGAACCCGCTAGACAAGCCAACGTGTACAGTTAAACTAACATGATAACACCGAATAACAGAATAAGCTAAAAACAGTTCACAACTTAACAGCGAAAATAAATAAGGTTTAAAGCTAAGTAAAGACAACATAATACAATGTCGCAATAATCTCCCAGAACCTGGAGTCACAAACTCATGAACTGTCTATAGTAATGCTAAATACAAAGTCTTAAAAGAAATACATGATTGTCTCCGAAAAACTAGAAGAAAACAAAAAAGAAGTGAAGAACTAGGGATAGGAGAGACACCAAGGCCCATGAACGCCAGCGGGTATACCTTGAAGCCTCTAAGGTGAACTGAAGGGGACTCCCTCAACGCTGTCCACTAGGTCCGGGTGCGGGATCTGCACAACAATAAGATGTGCAGTGTAGCATCAGTACAACCGACCCCATGTACTGAGTAAGTGTCGAACCTAACCTCGGCCAAAATAGTGACGAGGCTAGACTTGACAACAAATGTTAACCTGTCATATTCTACAACATATATCGTGGAACAACAAGGCAAGAGATAGACAATTACGTAAGGGAATACGGGAACAGACAATGGAGAAACAGGTGAAATAGAGCAGTTAATTAAGCACATAGGAACAGACAAGAAGGCAATTTATCAGAAACATGCTAATGAAACAAACATAATCCCATAAATGTAATAAATGGCACGGCATCACCCTTCGTGCTTTTACTCTCTTCCTCGCAATGCAATGTACGATATAAGATAACATGAATCATGGCACGGCATCACCCTTCGTGCTTTTACTCTTTTCCTCACGATGCAATGTATCATGTATGGTAATGTAATCATGGCACGGCATCAACCTTCGTGCTTTTAAATGTAAATCATGGCACGACATCACCCTTCGTGCTTTTACTCTCTTCCTCACTATGCAATGTATGATGTAATCAATGTAAATCATGGAAAGACATCACCCTTCGTGCTTTTACTCTCTTTCTCACTATGCAGTGTATGATATAATCAATGCAAATCATGGCACGACATCACCCTTCGTGCTTTTACTATCTTCCTCACTATGCGATGTATGATGTAATCAATGTAAATCATTGAACAACATCACCCTTCGTGCTTTACACTCTTCCTCACCAATGCAATGACAATTATCAAAATGGCAAGGAATGCAGCATAGTGGAATCACAAATTATGATCACCCGGCAAGGGGAAAATATCAGTCATTATCACAACAAATAGCCCAGCAAGGGTCTCAGCTATAACCAACCTTTTCAAGTATATCCTTTACAGTTGGGTCATCAATAGGACTATTACATCACGAGTTCATCAACGAGGATTTTCAACAACAATCAACTTCCAACTAGAGATAATTTCATAATACAAAGGATATGGAAGTAAGGACAAGAATTTCATCGAAAATGGACTCACGGGCATGCTTGATACACAATGCATAGGTACTCGTCACCTCCCCTATGCATTGGGCATGATAAACACTTAGCAAAATACCAAAATTCGACCCCGGGCTCGCTTGGTCCAAACACGAGGCTCGGACCAAAACCAGATCACCCATACCCCCACGAGTTCAAATATATGATTTGTTTTGAAATCCGACCCCAAATTGAGGTTGAATTCCCCAAAGTCCCATAATCCCCAACTATACCCAAATCCCCTAATTTCTACTTTGTTTTTAGGATTCTAGGCCTAGATTCTAGTGTTGATGAAGGAAAAATGGAAGAAATTGGAGTTGAAGCCACTTACCCAAGTGTTTATGGAGGAGAATTAGCTTGGAGGTCGTCAATGGGGGTTTGAGGAAGAAGAGAGNGTGCTCCGCGTTCGCGTCTCCCTCTACGCGTTCGCGTCTCCCTCTACGCGTAGAGTAAAAACCCAAGCCAAGATGATTATCCTTCGTGTTCGCGGGCCTTGGCCGCGTTCGCGAAGGGTGTTACACCAGACACCAGCAGAACGTCAAAGACACCAGATTTTTCTAATTTATACACCCGGTTAACTACCCGAAACTCACCCGAGCCCTCGGGTCTCCAAACCAAAAATACACACGACTCCCAAATCATCCTATGGACTTATTGAAGCATTTAGATCACCAAAATATCCTCAAAAACAAGGAATTAAACCTCAAATCTCCTAGAATTTTCTCAAAACTTCATAAGGCTTAATTATTTCGATTTTGATCCGAAACTCGACATTTCAAGTCCGTTTTACACCAAATTTCACAGATAACCAAATAACATATATTCAACCTGTTCCAGGCTCCGGAACCATAATACGGGCCCGGCAACACGTTTTTCACATTAATTATCATTTTCAAAAGTCTTTATTATTTTCAGAAAATAATTTTCTTTAAAAATTCATTTCTCGGGCTTGGGACCTCGGAATTCGATTCCGGCATACGCCCAAGTCCCATATTTTTCTACAGACCCTCAGGTACCGTCAAATCACGGGTCCGGGTCCGTTTACCCGAAATGTTGACCAAAGTCAACTTTAATCAATTAATCATTAGGAAATAACCTTTTCATCAAGTTTTCACATAATAGCTTCCCGGTTACACGCCTGGGTTAGGCACGCATATCGAGCTGAGATTAACGGAGGCTTTCAGGGCCTCGAAATACAGTTTTGCTAAATTACACAAGATGACCTTTTGGGTCATCACAATCTCCACCTCTAAAACAACCGTCCGTCCTCTAATGAACATAGAAAAGTACTTGAATCGGGGAAAAGGTGAGGACAACGACACCACATATCGGGCTCGGACTCCCAAGTAGCTGCCTCAACAGGCTGACCTCTCCACTGAACATGAACCGAAGGATAACTCTTCGATATCAACTATCGCACCTGTCGATCTAATATGGCTACCAGCTCCTCCTCGTAAGACAGATCCTTGTCCAACTGGACACCACTGAAGTCAAGTACATGAGATGGGTCCGCAACATACCTTCGGAGCATAGACACGTGAAATACTGGATGCACGACTGACAAACTAGGTGGCAAGGCAAGTCTGTAGGCCACCTCCCCTACCTTGTCCAGAATCTCAAATAGACCAATGTACCTAGGGCTCAACTTGCCCTTCTTTCCGTATCTCATCACGCCCTTCATGGGCGACACCCGAAGAAATACCCGGTCGCCTATCATAAATGCCAAATCTCGAACCCTACGAGCCGCATAACTCTTCTTCCTGGACTGAGCCGTACGAAGTCTATCCTGAATGATTTTCACCTTGTCCAAGGCATCCTGGACTAACTCAGAACCCAACAATCTTGCCTCTCCCGGCTCAAACCATTCGACTGGAGACCGACACCGTCTACCATACAACGCCTCGTACGGAGCCATCTGAATGCTCGACTGATAGTTGTTGTTGTAGGCAAACTCAGCTAAAGGCAAGAACTGGTCCCATGAACCACCAAAGTCAATAACACACGCTCGCAACATATCCTCCAAAATTTGAATAGTGCGCTCGTACTGCCCGTCCGCCTGGGTGCCCAACTCTCACTGAAATACTCTCCAGAAATGGGAGGTAAACTGAGTACCTCGATTTGATATAATGGATATGGGCACACCATGCAGCCTAACAATCTCTCTCATATAGATCCTTGCAAACTTTTCTGCTGAGTACAAACATGCTACTGGAATGAAGTGCGCTGAATTGGTCAGCCTATCCACAACGACCCATACTGCATCGAACATCCTCTAAGTCCGTGGGAGTCCAACTACAAAGTCCATGGTGATACGATCCCACTTCCACTCGGGAAGCTGAATCTGCTGCATCAAACAACCGGGTCTCTGGTGCTCGTACTTAACCTGCTGACAGTTCAAGCACTGAGCTACATAAGCTACAATATCCTTCTTCATCCTCCGCCACCAATAGTGCTGCTGCAAGTCCTGGTACATCTTTGCGGCGCCCGGATAAATAGAATACCGGGAACTATGGGCCTCCTGAAGTATCAACTCACGAATACCATCCATATCACGTACACAAGTACGACCCTGCATCCTCAATACTCCCTCATCATCAACCGTAACTTGATTGGCATCTCCATGTCTGACTCTATCTCTAAGAACACATAAGTGGCGATCATCATACTACCTGTCCCGAATACGGTCATATAATGAAGAACGGGCCACGGTATGGGCCAAAACACTGCCAGTCTCAGAAACCTCCAATATTACAAATCGGTTGGCTAACGCCTGAACATCCAAAGCAATAGTCGCTCTCCGACTGATAAATAGGCAAGACTACCCATACTAGCTGACTTCGGGCTCAAAGCATTTTCCACCACATTGGCCTTCCCCGGATGATAAAAAATGGTAATATCATAATCCTTCAGCAACTTTAACCATCTCCTCTGTCTCATGTTCAACTCCTTCTGTTTAAACAAATACTGCAAGCTCTTATGATCCGTGAACACATCACATGGCACACGATACAAGTAATGCCTCCAAATCTTCAATGCATGCACAATAGCTGCTAACTCCAAGTAATGAACTGGATATATCTTCTCATGGACCTTCAACTAACAAGAAGCATAGGCTATAACCTTGCTATCCTGCATCAATACTGCACCAAGCCCAACCCGTGAAGCATCACATTACACGGTATACGATCCTGAACCTGTGGGCAAAACCAACACTGGTGTCCTGGTCAAGGTTGTCTTGAGCTTCTGAAAGCTCGCCTCGCACTCATCAGACCACCTGAACTAGGCACTCTTCTGAGTCAACCTGGTCATCGGGGCTGCAATGGATGAAAAGCCCTCCACAAATCGGCGATAATAACCTGCTAAGCCCAAGAAACTCCGGATCTCTGTAGCTGAGGTGGGTCTAGGCCAATCTCTAACTGCTGAAATCTTCTTGGGATCCACCTGAATGCCCTCTGACGATACCACATGGCCTAGAAAGGAAACTGAACTCAACCAGAACTCGCACTTGGAAAATTTGGCATACAATTGACTATCCCTCAGAGTCTGGAGGACGACTCTAAGGTGCTGCTCATGCTCCTCTCGGCTGCGAGGGTATATCAATATATCATCAATGAAAACAATCACGAACGAGTCCAAATAAGGCCTGAACACTCAGTGCATCAAATCCATAAAAGCGGCGAGGCATTCGTCAGCCCAAATGACATCACCAAGAACTCATAATGCCCATAACGAGTGCGAAAAGTTGTCTTAGGGACATCAGACGCCCTAATCCTTAGCTGATGGTAACTAGATCTCAAGTCAATCTTGGAAAACACTGAAGCACCCTGAAGCTGGTCGAATAAATCATCAATCCTCGGCAAAGGATACTTGTTCTTAATAGTAACCTTATTCAATTGTCGGTAGTCAATACACATCCTCATCGAGCCATCTTTCTTCTTGACAAAAAATACTGGAGCACCCCAAGGAGAGACATTAGGCCTAATGAAGCCTTTATCCAACAAATCCTGCAACTGCTCCCTCTGTTACTGGTGCTGCAATACCCGGCTGAGCTACTCCGGGTGGCTGAGGTGTCGGAGTCTAAAATTGTGAAGCTAGCTGCTCTGGCGTGCGGGTGACAGCTGGGTACCTCCCCCAGCCTGAGAGACGGCTGGTGCAGCAGGAAGAAGACCCGCATGTGCTACACTCTCCATGAGTCCGACTAGACGGACAAGAGCATCCTGAAGGACTAAGGTAGCTATGAACCCCCTCTAGGACCTGAGCTGGTCCAACTTGGACTGCCGGAACTGGGACCTCCTCGTCAAACTCGACCTGAGGGTCCTCCACTGGGGCTGCTGCTTTAGGCTGAGCCCGGCCCTGGCCTTGGCCTCTAGTACGGCCTCGTCCTTGACCTCGACCTCTCGTAAGAGCTGTAGCAGGAGTGTCGGGCTGCTGAGCGGAACCAAGGGAAGCACGCGTCCTCGCCATCTGCGAGAGAATAGAACAGAAACCCAATCAGTACTCAGAATTCATATCGCATGACAGAGATGAAAAGAAGTGTGGAGTCATCCTAACTTTGCAGCCTCTGGGGGATAAATACAGACGTCTCCGTACTGATCCCTCAGACTCTATCAAGTTGTCTGTGAGTTGTGAGACCTAAGAAACCTAGTGCTCTGATACCAACTTGTCACGCCCCGAAATACCACCATCGTGCCGTGATGGCGTCTAACGTTGAACCCACTAGACAAGACAACGTGTACAGTTAAACTAACATGATAACACCGAATTAACAGAATAAGATAAAAATAGTTCACAACATAACAGCGGAAATAAATAAGGTTTAAAGCTAAGTAAGACAACATAATACAACGTCACAATAATCTCCCAAAACCTGGAGTCACAAACTCACGAACTCTCTGTAGGAATGCTAAATACAAAGCCTGAAAAGAAATACATGACTATCTCCGAAAAACTAGAAGAAAACAAAACAGAAGTGAAGAACTAGGGATAGGAGAGACTCCAAGGCCCACGAACGCCAGCGGGTATACCTTGAAGACTCTAAGGTGAACTAAAGGGGACTCCCCCAACGCTGTCCACTGGGTCCGGGTGCGGGATCTGCACAACAATAAGATGTGCAGTGTAGCATCAGTACAACCGACCCCATGTACTGAGTAAGTGCCGAGCCTAACCTTGGCCGAAGTAGTGACGAGGCTAGACTTGAAAACAAATATTAACCTGTCATATTCTACAACATATATCATGGAAAAACAAGGCAAGAGATAGAAAATTACGTAGGGGAATACGGGAACAGACAATTGGGTAACAGGTGAAATAGAGCAGTTAATTAAGCACATAGGAACAGACAAGAAGGCAATTTATCAGAAACATGCTAATGAAACAAACATAATCCCATAAATGTAATGAATGGCACGACATCACCCTTCGTGCTTTTACTCTCTTCCTCACGATGCAATGTATCATGTATGGTAATGTAATCATTGCACAGCATCAACCTTCGTGCCTTTAAATGTAAATCATGACATCACCCTTCGTGCTTTTACTCTCTTCCTCACTATGCAATGTATGATGTAATCAATGTAAATCATGGCACGGCATCACCCTTGGTGCTTTTACTCTCTTTATCACTATGCAGTGTATGATATAATCAATGTAAATCATGGCACGGCATCACCCTTCATGCTTTTACTCTCTTCCTCACTATGCGATGTATGATGTAATAAATGTAAATCATGGCACGGCATCACCCTTCATGCTTTTACTCTCTTCCTCACTATGCGATGTATGATGTAATAAATGTAAATCATGGCATGACATCACCCTTAGTGCTTTACACTCTTCCTCACCAATGCAATGAAAATTATCAAAATGACAAGGAATGCAGCATAGTGGAATCACAAATCATGATCACCCGGCAAGGGGAAAATATCAGTCATTATCACAGCAAATTTCCCAGCAAGGGTCTCAGCTATAACCAACATTTTCAAGTATATCCTTTACAGTTGGGTCATTAATAGGACCATTACATCATGAGTTCAGCAACAAGGATTTTCAACAACAATCAACTTCCAACTAGAGATAAATTCATAATACAAAGGATATGGAAGTAAGGACAAGAATTTCATCGAAAATGGACTCACGGTCATGCTTGACACACAATGCATATCGTCACCTCACCTATGCATTGGACATGATAAACACTTAGCACATAACATGCGATACCTATTCCCTCACCAAAGTTAGGCAAGACACTTACCTCGGGTCTAAAATATAGCAATTAACCCTCTAACACTGCCTTTCCTTTAGAATTCAACTCTGGAATGGTATTATCTAGACATAATTAACTCAAGTATATTAATAATGACTCAATAAATCATTACCATAGCCTAATTACCCATTTCCAATCATTCTTCCAAAAATACCAAAATTTGACCCCGGGCCCGCTTGGTCCAAACACGAGGCTCGGACCAAAATCTGATCACCCATACCCCCACGAGTTCAAATATATGGTTTTTTTTAAATCTGACCCCAAATTGAGGTTGAATTCCCCAAAGTCTCATAATCCCCAACTCTACCCAAATCCCCTAATTTCTACTTTATTTTTAGGATTCTAGGCCTAGATTCTAGTGTTGATGAAAGAAAAATAGAAGAAATTGGAGTTGAAGTCACTTACCCAAGTGGTTATGGAGGAGAATTAGCTTGGAGGTCG
>MDKI01132417.1:0-23480 GCA_005239505.1 Nicotiana paniculata
TATATATATATATATATATATATATATATATATATATATATATATATATATATATGTTTAAAAATATGAGGGGAAAATTGGGTATCAACACATGCCCCTCTTTACCCGGGAATGATGCAAGAGTTGTTGGGTAAAGAAATAATGACCGATTTTTACCGAATGAGGTAATTTTGAAAAATATAGACCGAACCCTGGTTTCTGAGCTGCCTACATATCCCTAGTTTTACAGGAATCAGGACATGTGTAGTTCTGTACCCAATGGTGGAATAAATCAATGGAGTTGTTATAAGAACGGATAAACTCTTCTTGATAGGATGATATCGAAACTGTAAATGAATGTATATAGGTTTGATATGGATATTTGAACGGTTATCAGATGGGAATGGGTAACAGACGGTGGTTGGTTACGTTTGAAATTATTGCATGATATGAATGCCGAATGAAAACCTGAGTGAAGATTGCTCCCGTTAGGAGAACGGTTACCTCCTGGATCACCTGCGAAACATAAAACACGGTGCATGAAAATATATATGATTATTGCATGAATTTAGACATAATGCAAATTCACTTTGGACCATGAGAGCTATCTTGTACGATGAAGATGGTGTCCTTAGACCATGATAACGTGGGCCATGAATCGTGAGGTAGGGGATTCGCATGCCATGAAATGATGTTCTCGGGCCATGGGGATGATGCCTATGAACCACGAAACCTTTGAATAATGATGTGCCATATTGAGAGATCCTCAGGCCATGGCATGGTGTATTCCATCTATGAGGATGATGCCTTCTGACTATGACGCCGTTGGACAAAGTGGCGATGATTTAGCCCATGAGATGCAAAGACATGATGCTTGAAATGAAACAAGATAGAGCTTAGTCTTGCATAAGATCGGGGGCATAGCTTAGCTCCGAGGTAGAGAATAGTGCAAGGTTAGCATAGTATTTATGCAAGGATAAATAATGCTTAGTCTCGTGCAAGAATGGAGATGATGCTTAGTCTCGTGCAAGGGAAGGTCGTGCTTAGCCTTATGCAATTAAAGAGGAAGGGCTTAGCCTCGTGCAAGATGGAGACAATGCTTAGTCTCATGCAAGGGAAGGCAGTTCTTAGCCTTATACAATTAAGGAGGCATGGCTTAGCTTCATGCAAGAAAAGGAGACAGGGCTTAGTCTCATGCAAGGGAAGGCAGTTCTTAGCCTTATACAATTAAGGAGGCATGGCTTAGCTTCATGCAAGAAAAGGAGACAGGGCTTAGTCTCATGCAACGGAAGGCAAAACTTAGCCGTATGAAATTATGGAGGCAGTGCTTAGCCTCATCCAAGGAATGGAGACAATGCTTAGTCTCATTCACTTGAAGGCAATGCTTAACTTTATGCAATTAAGGAGGTAGGGCATAGCATTATGCAAGATGGAGACAGTGCTCAGTCTCATGCAAAAGGCAATGCTTAGCCTTATGCAATTAAGGAGGCAGGGCTTAGCCTCATGCAAGATGGAGACAGTGCTTAGTCTCATGCAAGGGAAAGCAGTTCTTAACCTTATGCAATTAAGGAGGCAGGGCTTAGCCTCGTGCAAAATGGAGATAGTGCTTAGTCTCATGCAATGTAAGGCAATGCTTAGCCTTGTGAAATCAAGGAGGCAGGGCTTAGCCTCATGAAAAATGGAGATGATAATAAGTAGGAACATAGTATTTCTTATTTGGGGATATGTTTGCGCTTGGAAGCTTTGTCGTTATGAAGACAATGATTCTAAGGTGCGCACGTATTTGCGACTATTCCTTATTCCTGCATCCAAATTAAAATCGCGAGTTTTATGGGGAAGGTTGGTTCGTGCCTTCGCCTATTCCGCTCGAGTCACCATGAGTAACATTTGGCTATTTCATAAGATAAAGTTTTCAAAAAAATATGTGTGCATATAATGAATATAGTTATTTGAAATGCATTAGTATGCAATGTCAAATAAGTTAGATAAACCAATGAATGCGACCCTTTTAGAGACATTGCGACTTCCTTGTGGTAGAATTTTGAGGGTCCTCCTCAAAATTATTCCCTAGTTTAATAGGTGATTCTCTAACCGTTCTGCATACGACGACGTCGGCTGGACTTTGCTCCGAATTTAAGGGTCCTCCTCGAAATTCTGCTCTTGTTTCTGGTTGTGGGGAAAATGAAAATTTTAATGAATTGTGACCGAACCCATAGGGCTATACGTATCCCCTCTTAAACGAGAATCAGGTCACGCGTAGCTCACTTACATCAGATGAACAAATATATGCAGTTTAAACATAATATCTTTTGACTGCGTCTGAGTTGATAAGCTTTGGACAAATCTCTCTGTCCATTTATGCGAGTATGAGCGCTTCTCCTGTTAGTACCCTGTGAACCATGTACGGCCCTTTCCAGTTGGCTTAAAAGTTTCCTTTGGCTTCATCCTAGTACGGAAAGATTCGTTTCAGCACCAGCTGCCCCGGTGTGAACTGTTTAGGTCTGACCCTTTTGTTGAAAGCTCTAGACATCTGTTCTGATAAAGTTAACCATGGCATACTGCACTCATTCTTTTCCCATCAATGAGAGCTAATTTTTGATAGCGCCTCCATACCCACTCTGCATCACTGAGTTCAGCTTCTTGTATTACTCTCAAGGAAGGAATTTCCACCTTGGCGGGAATGAAAGCTTCAGTACCGCAACAAATCAAGAGTTTCCCCGGTTGATGTGCGAACCATTATACAATATCCCAGTAAGGCAAATGGTAATTTCTCGTGCCATTGTTTGTGATTATCTACCATCTTCCTCAATATTTTCTTGATATTCTTATTAGCGGCCTCCACGACACCATTTATTTGGGGCCGGTATGCTGTGGAATTCTTGTACTTGATTTTGAAGGTCTCACACATAGCTTTCACTAGGTCATTGTTGAGATTGGCGGCGTTGTCGGTGATGATGGATTCTGGAACCCCGAATCGGAAAATAATACGATCTTTGACAAAATATGCGACGACTTTATTGGTTATAGATTTGTAAGATGCAGCTTCAACCCATTTTGTGAAGTAGTCTATGGACACTAGAATGAACCTGTGCCCATTTGAATCGGCAGACTCGACTGGTCCAATGACAACCATTCCCCAAGCAGCAAAAGGCCAAGGTGCACTTGTTGCGTTGAGTTCAATTGGCGGCACCCGTATAATATCTGCATGTATTTGGCACTGAGTACCTGATGCAGTCTATTTCCATAGTCATCCAAAAATATCCAGCTCTTAGTATCATCTTGACTAAACTGAAACCATTCATGTGTGGTCCGCATGTTCCAGTGTGTATCTCTTCGAGCAGTTTGTAAGCTTCCTTGGCATCAACATAACATAATAACCCTAGGTATGGAGACTTATGTACATAATTCCTCCACTTTGGAAGAAATGGTTGGACAATCTTCGGAGCGAGCATTTCTGAGTATGATTTGCATGCTCCAGGTACTCTTCTTTTTCCAAGTACTCCTTGATATCGTGAAACCATGGATTCCCTGTCACGCCCCAAGCCTGGGGGCGAGACTGGCACCCGGTGCCTTACCTTTCCTTGCATACCACTTGTGACTAAGAGACATTGAATATGTAATGTCATACTGTGGCCATGGGCCACATTAAAAAATAATGTGCGAAGAAAATATAGAACTGAACAAAGGTTAACGCTGACTAATATCAACATAAAGCTGGGCATGCAAGGCCTTCATAAATAATATAGCGGACAAGCCAACAAGATATACGTACAGGGACTACAAGCCCAACATACTGCACTAACTGACAAGATGTGTCTATAAGCCTCTACTGATAGATGTACTGTGATTGGAACAAGGCCCCGACCTACCCATAACCTATCTACATATATAGACAAGACGTACACAAAACTTCTAGACCCGGCAACTCCGAAGGACATGGAGATTACCGATAAATCTGAACTCGGGCAACACCTACTGAGGAGGTCTACCCGTCTGTCAGTCTGAATCTGCACGCATGAAATGCATCGCCCCCAGAAACGGACGTCAGTACGAAATAATGTACAGAGTATGTAAGGAAATATACAAAAAGCTGAAAATGGACTGATAATATAATAACTGAAAGCAAATGGGGGTCAAAGATAATATGAAGATATACTCACCTGCTGATAATGACTCTATTATCTCAATATAGTGAGTAAAATAGCTTTCCGGCCTTATAAGGCTCGGTATATATATATATATATATATATATATATATATATATATATATATATATATATAACTACTTTGCCATGGTAGGCTCGCTCATACGCGCTCAGCCATACTAGGCTCTGTATCTCGACCAACAGGGCTTGCTCATACGCACTCGGTCATAGTAGGCTCGGTATATAACTTACCATCTGATCAGAGGTTTCCTAATAAGGGCCTGACCATCGATTATAGCTCGATGGTAATGAAAATACTGTAATACTGTACATATAGAGTCTCTGCTCTCTTAACTGGAAGAAGGAAATACTCAATTGAATATGAGTCTCGATAAGGAGAATACTTTTACTTACAAAACTAGGAAAATATACGTAAGGAATAATAGTTCACTAAGGAAATAACCCTGAAATCATTGGTATGTATCATACAATATGAGTAGTAGACGCAAAATAAAGATAATGAAGCAGAAGATCAGGAAAATATAGTAGTAGAAGATAATAGAAAATGAAACATAAGTTAATGACCTGGATCTTCAAAAATATATTAGACACCTTAGTATCAAATCATTGTCATGGCCAAACTGTGATCCTAAATAGATGGGACCACACAAATTGCTATTGAACTGTGTCCATACGACAAGCATAATAGACGCTATGGAAAGCCCTTACAGCAAATCATGTACAAAAGTCCATAAGACATAGTAGAAACTCGAAGAGAAAACAAACACCAGAATATATTTGAAGCTAATGTCTCCATATGTGCAAGTAGATAACCTTTTGTTGAAAAGGCAGTACAGATGAAAATGGACTATGTTGCTCGTTTCGTTTGTATCGTATAGATCATGCCTAAAAGAAGAAGGAATAGCCTTAACATACCTGGAGTAGGAAAAAATCCGTATGATATTCTTGGAAAAGGTTTACACCGTACTCCCTTAAAATTACAAAATGTCTGCTTGATATATTAAAGATCAGTACCCTCTATGTTTACTTCAATTTGCGTTTATTGGCCTCAGGTTGCATTTTTTGGTCACTTCAAAGAGTTTCTTGGAGATCTCTTTTCTATATCCTCAAAGGTTAGATAAAATGAATCTTTTAATTTGCTAAAGCTTATGAATCCTTTCTTTAATTGCAAGACTATTATCCTAACTAGTTGCCATCTAACCAACATGACTAATCAGTCATTTTGTTTGGGTGGTGGCTTCCTTCCACATGGGGTGAAGGAGGATTTTTAATCTTATCCAATAATTAATTAATAAATGAAGTAATATCCCGCTACCCAATAATTAACCAATTACCCACATAATTAAGAATTATCTCAATTTACATAAAATTCTACTTATTTTTTTTAATACACTTTATACATCATACTATCATGGTCATATGGTACCTTGTATGGTACTAGTCCATAAATATAAGGTGTTAACGCTTGGCCAATATTTTATCCCAAATCGACAATCTTCAACGAAACTCATTTTCTTTTATTCGTGTACCCTTTATCCTTTATGGAACTTACTTATCGCTTGTTATCAATAACATAAATATGCTAACCTCAAGATAATATTATCCCCGAGTCTATGTCAATTAACTGAAGACGAAACTTTAACGTACGAAAGAAAGAAAAAAAATGCGAGATGTAATATTCCCATCTGTTTCTTCTTCAACATGAGCATAGTAAGTTGGTTGATTATGAATCCTTACCAGAATGGGTCAATGAAATTCTTGTCTGGATAATGTATCATTAAGGACAAAGTGCAAAATGCGTTCGCGAACTCATTCTAGATTCTCGAGACATGTCTGAACTCTATTTTCTTGAACCTCTTCATCATCTCTTTCACATGATATAGATATGGTAATATCTTGGTATTCTTTGTAGCCCATTCTCCCTGCACCTGATGTACCCGAAGATCTGAATCACTAATTAGCAGTAATTCCTTGATATTCATGGCAACGGCCAAATTGAGCCCCAATATGAAATCCTCGTATTCTGCCATATTATTGGTGCATGAAAATGTGAGTTTTGCGGATACCAGGTAATGCTGACCGGTTTCTGAAACCAAGACAGCTCCAATACCACTCCTTTCAAATTTTCAGCACCATCGAAAAATATTCTCCAACAGTTGTAGGTTTCAGCAATATCTTTTCCTATGAATGATACTTCTTCATCAAGGAAATACATTTTTAGTGGTTCGTGTTCTCCTGCTACATGGTTTTCTGCAAGATGATCTGCTAATGCTTGTTCCTTAACCGCCTTCTGAGTCACATAGACGATGTAAAATTCACTCAATAGTAACTGCCATTTTTCCAGCTTTCCTGTAGGCATTGGTTTCTGGAAGATGTACTTCAAAGGATCCATCCTTGATATGAGATATGTGGTGTAGGCACAAATGTACTGCCTCCATTTCCGAGCTATTCATGTCAGAGCATAGCAAGTGCGTTCCAGCAAAGAGTATCGTGTTTCGTAGGGTGTGAACTTCTTACTTAGATAATATATGGCATGTTCTTTCCTTCCCGTCTCGTCATCTTGTCCCAATACGCAGTGGAAAGCCCCATCTAGTACAGAGAGATAGAGTAGCAACGGTCTACCAGGATCTGGCGGGACTAGGAGTGGCGATGTGGACAAATATTCTTTGATTTGGTCAAAAGCTTTCTGGCAGTATTCAGTCCAACTGGGTGCGGCATCCTTCTTTAACATTTTGAAAATCGGATCACAGATCACGGTTGATTGTGCTATGAAGAGGCTGATACAATTGAGACACCCTAAGAAAGTCACCGTGTCTTTCTTGTTCTTTGTAAGAGTCAAATCCTGGATAGCCTTGAACTTTGATGGGTCTAGCTCAGTTCCTGGTGACTGACGATGAATCCTAACAGCTTCACGGCAGGGACTCCAAAGGTACATTTTGCAGGATTCAATTTCAAATTGTACCTTTGGAGCCGATCAAAGAATTTCCTCAAGTTTGCTATGTGATCTGTGCTTCTTGAATTTGATAATGAGTGTCCTTCCAAAGGCCCACTCTCCAAATGATCCTATAAGGCCCAATATACCGTGGGCTAAGTTTTCCTTTCTTTCCAAACCTCATCACACCCTTCATAGGTGACACCCTCAATAATACCCAGTCATTAACCCCGAAATGTAAATCTCGTCACCGTACGTTAGTATATGACTTCTGACGAATCTAAGCTGTTAACAGTCGCTCCCATATAAGCTTTACTTTTTCAATGGCCAGCTGAACCAGGTCTGGCCCATGTAACCCATATTCTCAAACATCAAACCACCCTATAAGAGATCTGGACTTGCGCCCATACAAAGCCTCATACAGAGCCATTAAGATACTAGAGTGGTAACTGTTATTATATGCAAACTTGATAAGAGGTAGATGTTCATCCCAACTTCTTTTAAAATCCAGCACACATACTCGTAACATGTCCTCGAGCGTCTGAACTGTGCACTCGGCTTGTCCATCAGTTCGTGGATGAAAAGTTATGCTGAGATTCAACTGAGTCCCTAGACCTTTCTGAAACAATCTCCAAAGATGTGCTGTAAACTGGGCCCCACTGTCACATATAATAGATATTGGTAATGTGTGTAGTCGCACTATCTCCTTGATATATAATTTTGCATAATCTTCTATTGTATATGTAGATCTGACTAGTAAAAATGAGATGATTTCATGAGCCTATCGACTATCACCCATATGGAATCGAACTTACGATGAGAACGAGGTAAACCCGTGATAAAGTCCATGTTTATCGCCTCCCATTTCCATGTCGGGATCTCTATATTCTGCATTAGCCCACGGGGCTTCTAGTTCTCTATCTTCACCTGCTGGCAACTAGGGTGCTGAGCGACATACTCAACAATACTTTTTCATATCGTTCCACCAAAACACATCCTTAATGTCATGATACATCTTCGTCAACCCAGGATGAATGGAGTACCACCAATAATGTGCCTCTGACATAATCCTGTCTCGTAGCCCTGCTACCTCTGGGGCACGTAAAAGACCCGTGTATCTAAGAACCCCATCTCCCTTGAGCTCTAACAACGACTTCTTTTGCTGCGGAACTCGCTCTCTCAACTTGACCAACTCTGGGTCCTCATACTGCCTCTTTCTTACTTCAACTATGAGAGATAATTTTGCTGTATTTTGGAGTATAACTCCACCCTTGCTAGAGTCTACTAACCGAACCCCCAAATAAGCTAATTGATGAATTTCTATAGTTAATTGTCTTATTTCGGCCTCTACATTTGCTAAGCTGCACATAGATCAGCGTCATAAGGCATCTGCTACAACACTAGCTTTCCCTGGATGGTAGAGAATGTTAACATCGTAATCTTTCAATAACTCAAGCCATCGCCTTTGTCGCAAATTCAACACTTTTTGCTTGAAGATATATTGCAGGCTTTTATGATTGCGATCACATCAACATGAACACCATATAAATAATGCCGCCATATCTTAAGTGCATGGACAACCGAAGCTAATTCAAGGTCGTGGGTCGGATAATTCCGCTCATGCTTTCTTAACTGCCTTGAAGCACACGCAATTACTTTCCCATGTTGCATCAGGATATATCCTAACTTGACACCTAGGGCATCACAATACATGGCATAACCATCTGGACCCTCCGGAAGTGCTAGAACTGGCGCTAAAGTCAACATGTTTTTAAGCTCTTGGAAACTATGCTCACAGGACTCTGTCCACTGAAACTTAGTGCAATCTGTGTCAACTTCGTTAATAGTGATGAAAGAGAAGAAAAAACCTCTATGAACCTCCGGTAGCATCCTGCTAAGCCTAGAAAGCTACGAATCTCTGTCGGAGTGGTAGGTCTAGGCCAGGATTTTACAGTCTTAATCATCTGAGTGTCTTCCTTTATACCTCCATCAGATACAATGTGCTTCAAGGATGCTACAAACTTCAACCAGAACTCACATTTAGAAAACTTAGCATACAATTTATTATCGCGGAGGGTTTGGACAACCGCTCACAGGTGGTCCGCATGCTCATTCTCTGAACGTGAATAAACCAAAATATCATCAATAAAGACTATCACGAGCAGATCTGAATATGGCCGGAATAGGCTATTCATCAAGTCCATAAATATGGCAGTTGCATTCGTTAACCCGAAGGACATGACAAAGGGACTCGAAGTGGACATATCAGGTCCTGAAGGCTGTCCTGGCAATATCTTTCTCCCGAACTCTTACCTGATGGTACCCCGAACTCAAATCTATCTTTGAAAAGCATCTAGCTCCCTGAAACTGATCAAACAAGTCGTGTATCCTTGGAAGTGGATACTTATTCTTAACAGTTACCTTGTTCAGTTGCCTATAATCGATACACATCCTCAGCGAGACATCTTTCTTCCATGCAAACAGTACCGGTGCACCCCAAGGTGAGGTACTGGGTCTAAGGAAACCTTTCTCAAGTAAATCTTTTAACTACTCCTTCAACTCCTTCAATTCGGCAGATGCCATTCTATATGGATGATGGATATTGGTTGCATTCCCGGAAGCAAATCGATGCCAAAATCAATCTATTGCTCTGGAGGAATACCTGGAAGTTTATCTGGAAATACATCTATGTAATGTTTAACTAATGGAATAGAATGAAGTGTAGGTATCTCAGCATCTGCATCTTTAACTCGCACAATATGATAGATGCTCCCTTGTGCGATCATTTTCCTCGCCTTCAAAAAGGAAATAAACCTACCTCTGGGTGTCGCTGTATTACCTACCCATTCAAGGACGGGCTCACCCATAAAATGAAATCTATCTATCTTTGCTCGACAATCAACTGTGGCATAGCAAGCTTTCAACCAGTCCATGCCCATGATAACATCAAAATCCAACATTTCTAGCTCAACTAGGTCGGCTGAGGTCTGATGACAACCAACTGACACCGTATAACCTCGGTAAACCCGTCTAGAAATAACCAATTATCTGATCGGTGTAGATACCGCAAAAGGATCACTTAGTATTTAAAGTACTATACCAAACTTCCCCGCGAAAAATGGGGTAATACATGATAAAGTAGATCCTGGGTTTACCAAGACATAATCATCGTGAGAACAAATGGTCAACATACATGTCACAACATCTGGTGAAGACTCCTGGTCTTGTCGACACGCTAATGCATAACTACAATTCTGGTTACCACCTGAACTCGAACCTCTACCTCTGCCTCGACCTCTACCAACCGAAGACTGAGACTCGCGCCTTGAAGGATGCACATACATATATGATCCTATTGGTGAATTCGCTGGTTGCACCACACCCCCAGAATCTTTATTTCGGCAATCTCGCATCATATGTCCCTGACGTCCACATGCATAACAAGCATCGAAATCGGCTCGGCATTAGCCCAAGTGTCCTCTACTGCAGATGGCACGCCGCGGTGGAAATGGCAATGTCTTCCCCGATCCTCGTTGTCGCTGCAAACTTGACACTTGGGAGCTCTCACCTGGTCCTGACTGAGTATAATGGTTGTACCTGTGACCCTGTGACTGAGGTGGCGGAGTTCTAGGCGGTCGTTCAAAGTACTGGGGCCTATAACTACCCTAAGATTGCTCCTGAGACCTGGTAAATATCATCCTCTTATGCTAGCCTAACTCAGTCCTCTCCGTACCCCGCTTCCAATGCCTACCCCTTTCTATATTCTAGGCAAATGCCTGAATACGAGAGATATCCATAATATCCTGCAATGCAGCGGTGGCACATGCTTCGGTCAACTCTAGGGACAACCCTGCTATAAACCTGTGGATCCTGTCCTGCATAGTAGCAACTATGGATGGTGCATATCTGGCCAATGAGTCAAAACAAAGATTATACTCTTGAACACTCATATTTCCCTGCTTGAGGGCTAAAATCTGGTCGACTCGGGCCTGCCAGATCTCCCGTGGTAAGTAGTGGGAAAGAAAGGCATCTGAAAAATTCTCCCAAATAGCTGGAGGTGCATCACGTCCCCTTGAACTTTCCCATCCCTCGTACCAAAGGATGGCTATACATTGTCGAAAAGCTGCTAGCTCAACTGCCTCTTTCTCCATGGCATGCATTACCCGAAAGATCATTTGAAGCTGATCTATGAAATCTTACGGGTCCTCCTTCTGATCTGTCCCCATGAACTCTAGGGGACTCAAAGAAATAAAATTTCGGACCCTTGAACTCCCAGACCCCACAGAAGGTCCTACACTAGAGGATGCCCTAGCCCGTTGCTGGGTAGCTACCAACTGTGTCAAAAAATGCACATCACTCCTCAAGTCCCGATATAATGGAAGTGAAGGGGGAACTGGATGTGCGGTCTCCCTAGGAATCTCCTCAGGTGGCGGAGGAGCCGGTAATAGTTGGGTAGGGGTCTCTCCCTGGGCCTCCAATAGGCCCCATCTACTGAGGGTACCCTGCTAGTCCCCTCACCTACTGTTGTTTGTCTCCTCTGGCTAGTCGTAGTCTTGCTAGTTACCGTTATATGTGCATGAAAATGCCAACGCGTAAGTTTAACTCAAATTTCCTATAAATCAGTGCTACAACATAATTCTGATTTGAAACAAGGGTAACTAACTCCTAAATGCCCTGTAGTCCTCAGCTTATATAATGTGGTGCACCACACATCTATAAACAAACCCTAGTAGACACGACTTGTAGACTCCCTAGGACAGAATTTCTCTGATACAACTTTTTTCATGCCCCGGCCTCGGGGCAAGACCGGTACCCGGTGCCTTTCCTATCCTTGTATACCACTTGCGAATAAGAGACTCTGAACATGTAATGACATACTCTGGCCATGGGCCACATTACAAGATAATGTACGAAGCAAAATATAAAACTGAATGAAGGTTAACGCTGACTAAATGTCAACATAAAGTAGGGCCGGCAGGGCCGTCATAAATACTATCACTGACAAGGAAAAAAAAATGTACAGGGCCTACAAGCCCAACATACTGCACTAACTGAGAGGATATGTCTACAAGCCTCTACTGATAGATGTACCGTGATTGGAACAAGGCCCCGACCTACCCATAACCTATCTACATATATACGCAAGACGTACAGAAAACTTCTAGACCCAACAACTCGGAAGGACATGGAGCTTACCGATAAATCTGAACTCGGGCAACACCTATTGAGGGGGTCTACCCATTTGTCTGTCTGAACCTACACGCATGAAATGAATCGTCCCCAGAAATGGACGTCAGTACGAAATAATATACCAAGTATGTAAGGCAATATACTGAATGGTGAAACATGACTGATAATATAATAACTGAAAGCAAATGGGGGTCAAAGATAATCTGAAGAAATGCTCACCTGCTGATACTGACTCTATTCTCTCAATAAGTAAGTAAAAAGATAATCTTATATATATTCTCTCAATATATATAAATAACTGCTCTACCATAATAGGCTTGCTTATAGGCCCTCGACCATACTAGGCTCTGTATCTCGACCAACTGAGCTTACTCATAGGCGCTCAGCCACAGTAGGCTCGGTATATAACTTACCATGTGATCAGAGGTTGCCCAATAGGGGCCTGCCCATAGATTATAGATCGATGGTAATGAAAATACTGTAATACTGTATATATAAACTCTCTGCTCTCTTAACTGGAAGAAGTAAATACTCAATTGAATATGAGTCTCGATAAGGACAATACTGTAACTTACAAAACTAGGAAAATATACGTAAGGAATAATATTGCACTAAGGAAAGAACCCTGAAATCATTGGTATGTATCATGCAATATGAGTAGTAGATGCAAAATAAAGATAATTAAGCAGATGATCAGGAAAATATAGTAGTAGAAAATAATAGACAATGAAACATAAGTTAATGACCTCGATCTTCAACAATATATTAGACACCTTAGTATCTAATCATTATCATGGCTAAACCGTGATCCTAAATTGATGGGACCGCACAAATTGCGATTGAACTGTGTCCATAAGACAAGCATAATAGACACTATGGAAAGCTCTTACAACAAATCATGTACCAAAGGCCATAAGACATAGTGGAAACTCCAAGAGAAAACGAACACCATAATGAATTTTAAGCTAATGTCTTCACATGTGCAAGTTGATAACCTTTACGGAGAAAAATGGACTATCTTTCTCATTTCGTTTGTATCGTATAGATCATGCCAAAAAGAAGACGGGATAGCCTTAACATACTCGGAGTAGGAAAAAATCCGTATGATATTCTTGGAAAAGGTTTACACCGTACTCCATTAAAATTGTAAAATCTCTGCTCGATTTATTAAAGATCAGCACCCTTCTATGTTAACTTCAATTTGCAATTTTTTTGGCTTTAGATTGCATTTTTTGGTGGCTTCAGAGAGTCTCTTGGAGAGCTCTTTTATATATACTCAAATATTAGATAAAATGAATCTTTTAATTTGCTAAAGCTTATGAATCCTTTCTTGAATTGAAAGGCTATTATCCTAACTAGTTGCCACCTAACCAACATGACTAATGAGTGATTTGATTTGTATGGTGGCTTTCTTCCACATGGGGTGGGGGAGAGTTTTTTTAATTTTATCCAATAATTAATTAATAAATTAGATAATATCTCGCTACCCGTTAATTAACCAATTACTCACATATTTAAGAATTATCTCAAATTACATAAAAGTCTACTTATTTTTTTAATACTCTTTATACATCATACTATCATGGTCATATGGTACCTTGTATGGTACTAGTCCATAAATATCGGGTATAATCGCTCGGCCCTTATTTTATCCCAAATCGATAATCTTGAACGAAACTCATTTTCTTTAATTCGTGTACCCTTTATCCTTCATGGCACTTAATTATCTCTTGTTATAAATAGCATAAACATGCTAACCTCAAGATAATCTCATCCCCGAGTCTATGTCAATTAACTGAAGATGAAACTTGATCGTACGAAAGAAAGAAAAAAAATGCGAGATGTAACATTCCCATCTATTTCCTCTTCAACATGAGCATAGTAAGCTGGTTGATTATGATTCCTTACCGGAATGAGTTTAATGCAATTATTTTCTGGATGCTGTATCATTAAGGACAAAGTGGCCAATGCATCTACGAACTCATTCTGGATTCTCGGGACATGTATGAACTCTATTTTCGTTAAACTCTCCATCGTTTCTTGCACATGATATAAATGTGGTAATATCTTGGTATTCGTTGGAGCCTATTCTCCCTGCACCTGATGTACCAGAAGGTCTGAATCACCAATTACAAGTAATTCCTGGATATTCATGTCAACGGCGAAATTGAGCCCCAATATGCAAGCATCATATTCTGCCATATTATTGGTGCATGGAAATCTAAGTGTTTCAGATACCGGGCAACGCTAACCGGTTTCTGACACCAAGATGGCTCCAATACCTACTCCTTTGAAATTTGCAGCTCCATCGAAAAATATTATCCAACCGTCATAGGTTTCAGCAATATCTTCTCCTACGAATGATACTTCTTCATCAGGGAAATACGTTTTTAGTGGTTCGTATTCTCCTGCTACAGGGTTTTCTGCGAGATGATCTGCTTGTGCTTGACCCTTAACCACCTTCTGAGTCACATAGGCGATGTGAACTTCACTCAATAGTATCTGCCATTTTTCCAGCTTCCTTATAGGCATGGGTTTCTGGAAGATGTACTTCAAAGGATTCATCCTTGATATGAGATATGTGATGCAGGCACAAAAGTAGTGCCTCAATTTCTGAGCTATCCATGTGAGAGCACAGCAAGTTCTTTCCAGAAAAGAGTACCGTGTTTCATAGGGTGTGAACTTCTTACTCAGATAATATATGGTATGTTATTTCCTTCCCGTCTCGTCGTGTTGTCCCAAGACACAACCGAAAGCCCCATCTAGTACGGAGAGATAGAGTAGCAACAGTCTACCAGGCTCTGGCGGGACGAGGACTGGCGGTGTGGACAAATATTCTTTGATTTTGTCAAAAGCTTTCTAGCAGTCTTCAGTCCAACTGGTTGCGGCATCCTTCTTTAACATTTTGAAAATCGGCTCACAGATCACGGTTGATTGTGTTATGAAGCCGCTGATATAATTGAGATGCCCTAAGAAAATCATCACGTCTTTCTTGTTCTTTGTAGGTGGATAGCCTTGACCTTTAATGGGTCTAGCTCAATTCCCCAGCAGATGACGATGAATCCTAACAGCTTTTCGGCAGGGACTCAAAAGGCACATTTTGCGGGATTCAATTTCAAATTGTACCTCCGGAGCCAATCAAAGAATTTCCTCAGGCCTGCTATATATATGTGCCCTTCTTGGATTTGATAATGACATCATCCATATATAACTCTATCTCTTTGTGTATTATGTCGTGAAAAATAGTTGTCATGTCTCTCATATAAGTGGCCCCATCATTCATCATACCAAACAACATCATGTAGCAGTACACCCCCTACAGTGTAACAAAAGTTGTTTTCTCAGCATCTTCTTCATCCATCCAGATCTGATGATATCCCGCGAAGCAATCCAAAAATGATTGGAGTTCATGCTTAGCATAGTTGTCGATCAATATGTGTATGTTGGGTAGTGGAAATCATCTTTGGTACTTGCTCTGTTTAAGTCCCGATAGTCTACACATACTCTGATTTTCCCATCCTTCTTCGGAACCGGCACGATGTTAGCCAACCAAGTCGGATATTCAACCATTTTTAGAACCTTATCTTTGATCGGTTTGGTGACTTCCTCTTTGATTTTCAAACTCATGAATGGCTTGAACTTTTTGAGCTTTTGCTTGATAGGTGAAAACATCATATTAGTGGGTAGCTTATGAGCCACTATAGATGTGCTCGAACCAGTCATATCATCATAAGACTATGTGAAAATGTCTTCATATTCTTTCAGGAAACGAATGTACTCTTATTTTTTCTGATGGTGACATGTGAATGCTTATGCGAGTTTGTTTGACTATTTCGTAATCTCCCAAGTTGACTATCTCAGTCTCGTTCAAGTTGGAGTTAGGTTTGTTCTCAAAATTCTCTGTTTCTCTGACAATTTCCTCAGGTATTATATCTTCTTCTTCTATCGCTTCTGAGTCACTATCCTTATGTTGCGTTGTCTGATTACATGTCACAGTTGTTGGTTTATAAAGATAAGAAATAATGTTGTTGTAGAGAGAAAAGATGTAGAGAATAGTAATAAATAATAAAATAACAAGCCCTTGATAAGTATCAAAATGTCAAACAAAAAGGGATTTTAATGATTCACACAAATGTTTCCAAAACAAAATACTGAAAATATTTTAAAAACGTTCAAAAGAATTGTTTTCAAAATAAACAACACTAGCATGTAGGCTATCCCGGGACTCGGCGGGCCCTTAATGGTGTGGCTGTCCAGTTCCCTTAGAACAACTTCTTTCTCCATTGTCTGTATGATGAGGCCTTCCTCCTCCTCCTCCTCAACTATTACACTACAATGCATGTCTTCATCTACTAAGAATAGATTCCTCAAACCAACTAGCACTTCATTTTCTTCAGATCCCCACATCATATCACCCTGATGGAAGGATTGTCTCAAATGTGGTATCAGTTGCTCGAGAGGGTAATAGGTACCGCGCCATGGCGGCGACCAATTTTGATACTCATGCCAAGTGTATTGACATCCTAATCCAAAGGTTGTACCGTGACGCTTTAATTGTATTGGTTTGGCAATAGCCTGGAGATGCTTTCTGAGCCCTTTACCAGGTTCGAATCCTTCCCATGGCAATATGCTCTCTATTTTTCTACTCCACCATTTGTCCTTCTAAATTGAGTTAACACGCTCAATGCGATGGTAGGTCTCTCCACCTAACTTCCTTCTATTCTCCACAATTGGAACAGTCTGATTGGTGTAAATAAGGTTACTACCGTCTCCGTGAATTATCACCTCCTGATGATTCCATTCTAACTTCACAACCTGATGCAAAGTAGATGCTACAGCCCCAACCGCGTGTATCCAAGGTCTCCCCAATAGTAAATTGTGTGAGGGTAATATGTCCAGTACTTGGAATTCAACATCCAACCAAGTTGGGCCCATTCTTAAGCAAAGGTTGGTTTCTCCAATTATGGCCCTTTGAGACCTATCGAACGCTTTTACATTCATAGTTCCTGCTCGTATCTTATGCAAACCTTTTCCTAATCTCTTCAAGGTGGTGAATGGAAATATGTTGAGAGTTGAACCTCCATCTATCAAAACCCTAGCAATGAATTTGTCTTCACACTGTACCGTGATATGCAGCACCCTATTGTGGCTCAACCCTTCCGCTGGCAGTTCGTCTTCATGGAAGGTGATCTTATGGATTTCAAATACTTGTTCTACCATGTTAGCCATCTCCCCACTGGTAATGTTGTTGGCACATAAGCCTCGTTTAATACCTTCATCAATGCGTTCCTATGTGCTTCAAAATTCTGCAGTAATGATTGAATGGATATTTGAGCAGGGGTCTTGTTCAGATGGTCAACTACAAAGTACTTTATTTCTTGCACCTTTCTCCAAAGATCATCTGGGCCGATTTTAATGACAGGCTATTTGGAAGCGACTTCTTTACTTGTTCCCCCTAGGCGCTAAGGCGTGTACACCCTACCACTTCTGGTCATCCCCTATGCTGCACCAGTTTCTTCCATTATCCCTTTTACTTTCCTTCTCTCTTATGCGGTGCAGTCCCAGGGGTACAACATTGGAATTAAAGGATGGTGCAGGTGCTACCGTTAAAATGAATGGTGTGGTCACTTCTATTTCAAATGGAGTAGGAGCAACTGAGCGTGTTGTTGCTTCAACCTCGAACGAAGTCGGTGCGGCTAACTCAATTTCGATCGGTGGCAGTATCTATACCACAGTAGGAGTGAGAGTGACTATAGGTTTCTTAGGATCGTCCCCTTCTCGAATGAGCCAAAATGACCCTTCCGAGTCCTATTCTTCATCAGTTTCTATCACGTTTAACCCTCGCTCCTATGATCCGAGAGGGGATTGTTGCGGACATTAGATGCAGCCTCTTTTGCTTGTATAACCATGGTATCAATTAACGTCTAGATCTTATCCTTCAGAGTGTGACATTTATCAATAGTGTGACGCTTCATGCTAGAGTGTTCATGTCTTATTTGGATTGACCCATTGAAAGGAATTTTCCATGGAGACAGCGGGAATGGGAGTGACATAACTCACATCCTTTAGTCTCTCATACAACTGGTCGATGGGTTCAGAAATAGGGGTGTATTGTCTGGGTGGTCTGTGATAGAAATTTGGTCTGGGTTATGATAATTTTGGCGGCTGGTGGTGAGTGGTAATATGCTGCCTAGGTATTGTAAGTATGGTAAGTGGTGGCGGGTTGTGGATATCTGAGAGGTGAAGGCTGATATGTGGGTGGAGGTGTTTGGTATGTGAGAGGAGATTTGGGACTTTGGGCTACCATCACGGACCCTATTTCCTTCTTTTTGGATATGCTTCCTGACTGCAAGGCTTTGCTTGTAGCTTGTAATGCTTCGAAATTGGTTAGCATCCCGCTTTTAATTCCTTCTTCTATTCATTCTCCCAATTTGATGATGTCGGAGAATTTATGATTTTCAATAACCATTAACCTCTCGTAGTATTGTGGATCCTGGGCCCGGACAAAGAATTTGTTCATTTGTTCTTCTTCCAATGCTGGCGTTACTTTTGCAGCTTCTGACCTCCACCAAGTAGCATATGATCGGAAAGTCTTTGTTGTCTTCTTCTTAAGATTATCGATATTGAAGACATCTGGTGCATTCTCCGTGTTGAATCTTAATCGATCCATGAAATCTGACGCCATGCTTACCTAGTTAATCCACTTCTTTTGATTTTGGTTGATATACCAACATAAATCGTCTCTAGTGAGGCTCCTCATGAATAACTTCATGCGGATTATTTCATATTTACCGACCCCTACGAGCTTGTCGTAATATGTCCTCAGATGCACCTTTGGATCACCTGTTCCATCGAACATTTCGATCATGGGAGGTTTGTAGCCCTCTGGCAGTTCTACGTCTGGCTGAATACACAAATCTTCATAGTTCAAACCTTCAATGTGTTTAACCCATTCGACGCCTTGGACTCGACTTCTAAACTTCATAAGTTCCTCCGCCATATTCTTAATGTGCAGATCCTTCTCAGCGGATTCTGGTGTGTATGGCATTTGTTATGAAGTGTGAGGTAAGGTTTCAACATATATGGGGTTACTTTGGTGGATTCCAGGGATTTGGGTGTAGTGGTGATCATTGGTTGAGTTATGGGGATCAGGGGTAGGATGTGGTATGTTTTGAGGAGTGTGTTAGGTGGTAGTTTGTGCATACTGGGTTGGATGATGTTGGTGGGGTGGAGGAGTTAGTACTGGTGGAGGATTAGGATTTTGGGGAGGCGTAGCGTATTGGTGAGGTGTGGGAGGATTTTGCGGCTGCTAGTTTTGTGTGTTTTGAGGGGGTGTTGGGTTTTTGGAATTTTTTTTGTTGATGTTTGGGACATTCAAGGTGAGGGAACAGTTTTCCAAGTTACGGACCTGCTCAAGTTCCCCTTGTAACTCCAGTATATTTTTCTCTAACTGCGAAACCAAGTCATTCCGTGCCGGAGTACTCCGACCATCCAAAGTCTCAACATTCTCTTCATGTGTTGCGTTGTCATTACTGATACTGTTCATATCGTCCATCTTAGCCTTTCCTTTGTTCTTAGGGTCACTTGGAGGAGGAGGACGTGGAGGACCTCTAGATCTGGTATGATACAGCGATGATGCCAGTATGCACGAACCAACCTTAGGGGATGGGAATAACTAGAACAAAGAAAAGCAAAAAGGTAAACAAGTCAGTAAGGGGTATTGAAAGGGTATTTTCTGTATTTAAACACGTATTTCGGAATTATAAATCCGCGTCCTAATTTTGGGACCTTATTGTGCCCGAGGTAGGCCTAACGACATATAGATTTGGAGAAAACTCAATGCCGATAATTGCGTCATTTAAGTAATATGATAATAAACCGAATCTCTACTAAAACGACAATAATTAGTGGCATCTGCCTTATTACAATCGAGTTCTTAAACGAATCAAGAAAACAAGTAAATATCGATCCTAATCTACTCAGTCCCAGAGGGACCTTCTCTAAGCTTGACATTCTTAGCCCCATCGATCAGATTCCCCAGGTCGCGCACGTCCAACAAGAGATATGCCCTTGCTAGCTGTCCTCCTTCATTGCCCTATGCATTATGACAATCTACAACCCTTTTCCTCATCTTCCCCTAAAGCTCCATTAGACCATTCTCTAAATACTCCAACCTATATGTTGATTTGGTAGTGATTCCTCTCCATTAATTGATTGCTTCCATCTCCACTTTGTGTTGTTCCAAATGCCTGGTCTCAGATTTGAAAAACCTTTTACGCAACCTCCTATACTTGACTTGCGCCTCAGCAGCGTCGTCTTTGACTCTATTTCTTAAATCAATCCCTGGCTTGACCTTTCCTGCTATGTCATCGACCAACCATGATGGGTAGAAATACACATGGCCAGCATGATACCGATCTGGATCGATAGTATCCTTTTCTACAACAATCTTTTGATGCCACATGTGTTGTGCCTCGCAGTTCAATGGAATGACATTACCCTGGATGTCTTCTTTGTAAGGAACCATCTTGGAGACTCGTGGTATGACCTGTTTCATCCCAGCTTGCGTCATACTCTAATAGGAGCATAACTATAGATACCTCTTAATCCAATTAGCACTAGATGAGGAACATATCTTGACCTAATGATGAATTCACTGCTAGGGAACCGCTCGAACATCCAATGGACCTTGTCGTCAGTCAAATTGCTAAAGAAGTGTACCCAGCCCATACCATTTCCCGATTTTGCAAACCTGTCCGGGATAGAAGTCATTCTCTTCGGATGGTGAAAAGCTATGTGGTCATTCCATGGTCTTTGCGGAAATTCTTGATGGTATTGTCCTCTTTGAAGGTGTTCCAGCAACCATATTTGCAGCAAAAAATTTCAACCCTCAAAATGCCTGTATCCTTTCTTGCAACGGTCCAAGGCTCGGTACATCTCAACCATGATCATCGAGACAATAGTGTAAGTTTGTACCTCAATTCGTTCCATTAGGGTATTAGTGACCATAGCTAAGTGAGTGTGGATCCTTTCTCCTTGTATTGGGAATACCAGCATCCCCAGAAAACAGACAATGAACAATAAAACTCGGCGGTGAGTCCAACCCAGAGAAGTGATGGAAAACTTATCATGATAAAGGCGTTAGGACTTGCTGTGCTCATAACGCTTGTATAGGAAGATGAATGGTATGTAATACTTCTTCAGGCAGACTAACTTATCATTCCTTCGGAAACCTGTCATTTTCAGAAAGCCGCGAGAAGTACGATTTTTCGATACCAACAGACTAGGGCTATCCCAGGGAAGCCCAACAAAGCCTCCTATTTCCTCTAGAAGGGGAGTCATTTCTATGTCACCGAAACAAAAAATGACCCTCTTCTCATCCCAGAACATAGTAGCAGCCTCAATCAGTACATTGTTTGGTTGAATGTCAAGGCAAGGAAGGTAAATTCCCGAGAACTCTTTTCACATGGTTTTTGTTGCTTGGCGAGATATTTTCCCACAAATATAGCAACAAAGGTGGGATACTTCAAAACATGCCGAACCTGGGACTTCGTGCCTCATTTCTACAAAACAAATAAAGTTATCCCTTTCCCTCTCTGTTCGACTATTTACACATCAATGATTAGCATATCGGCACATTTTCTCCAAATAATGAACATATCATGATTGTACCCACTGAGATTATGGAAACCCCAGTGGGATTTGGAGAAGGTTTGCCTTAGAGAATTATTACGCTGATAGCGTTCTAACCCATACTAGATTTAGACATGATGCATGCACAATTAATATCAGAGTGGGGTTTTTAGAAGATTCTGGATCGGTACCCTCAAGTGGACAACTTGAGAGGGGAAGGAACGGAACCATCAACTGCACCGCTGATCGACTAGTTTTACAGCAAATAAGCCTTTCCAAATTTAAAAGGGTGATTTAGGAAGAGCGCGGACACTCATCAAGTGCCGCTATGGTATCAATTACGCACGAGTGGAAAATAATGTGGACCATGCTTTATGTAAAGATAAAACAACACATTGTCAAGTATTTTGCATGTTGAAGGAAGTAAATGCAGTATTATATGAAACGTAAAGACATAAAAGGAAAGAAAAAAAAGAAAGATGTCGGTTCGTGCAATGTGAAAGAATTGTAATAATTAAAAGGGTGGGGATAGGGAGAGACATGATATAGCAAATTTAAAAATGAATTGGAGCAAGTGAACATGACTAGAAAATAAGAGAAAACACACATTGTAGCCAGATTAAGCGAAGATTTTCATATTAATGCGAGTTCACATAAAGGGAACATAGGGAAAAAGGTGTGCATGTAGCAACAAGAGGGGAATCGGGAGCGGGATATTCATGTAACAACAAAATAATAAATACACGCTTATCAGAGAAGACATTCATATAAACTAAGTTCATTATGCTAAGATCCTAAAAAATATCCCCATCAGAGTCACCATGCGGTCGCTTCCCTTTTTCTCGCGAAATCAAGTTTCGACACGTGACAACTCTTTTAAGGAAGGGTGTTAAAAGAGAGTCGCCACCTAACGGGGTTAAGGTGCGCTAGGGCACCTATTTGCAAATAACTCAGGTTTAACCAGTTTGCGTCACAAAATATCGTGTAAGGGCTCAAATTACCTCTAGGAGAAGGTGTTAGGAACTCCTCGAGGTCCACAACTGTGGGTCCCAGCCGAACTCGAATTATATGAATTAGTCTACACAAAATAAAATTTGGAAAATAAACAAATAATTGATTTTAAAAGCAAAGATGGGGGTCCTATGTTTTTAGCCTAAAGGATCACCCCGTGCAACATAAATAAAACTTCGTATCTCCCTCGAGTTGGGGTGTTACTCGTATTATTCAGCAGTCACAAACTTTCATCTCCTACTACCTGATTACTATTTTTAAGTTGTTTACCTAAAGCACACTAGTTGATTCTAGATCGTACCCTATGCGTGCAGTATCCGTCCCACGCCTATGGTCTAGGAGGCATTTGGACCTCTATCTCGGGGTGGTTCTAGACTTAACTTAGGTTGCTCAAAAATGAGAAAACTGGGCAACATACAAAACAAGTAGGACTTTCATGCATAGTCAAATAAGGGCTCAAGTAAACCTCCGCACTTAGACAATAAATGCACGCACACAAGTTAGGCATTTGACGGTTGCAAATTTTAAACAAGTTAAGTTGTAGAATCCTATAGGCATGATCTCTATGT